>JACVRA010000183.1:0-126237 GCA_019828545.1 Paracamarosporium sp. OC-R06-R3 | reverse complement strand
GCTTTGCAGCGTATCGGTAGCTTGAAATCTGCTTTGTTTGAATTGCATGAGCTGATAGAGATAATCTGGCTTCTTTTTGGAGCTGTTGGGCGTGCGTTGCAGTAGCCATAGTGGGTTCAATGTAGAGACGCGTCGCGATTTTGGTGGGGCGGCTCACTGACTGGTGTTGCGCACTGACTGGTGGAACACGTTAGCAGTGAAGGTTATGCTCCCAACAACATATGAGACAAGTAACAAAAAGTAAAAAGCTGGCCTAAAATCCATATCCTACTTCAATATGAGTCAGTATCAAGTGAACGGTAAGTGTTATTAAACATCACGATAGCACTCCTAAGGAAAGATCATCATGTGTTGATCCAAAATTACCATCACGTGCTCCCAATTCAGCCTGATCGGACTCTTGATAATTCGATGTTTGCATCTTCGTAACACGTGCGTAAAAGCGACCTGCACGCACAACCACCCGAGATCCGATTAGATCAGTAACCCCATCTTCAAGCGCCCCACTGCGCCCTGCATAATGTGTTGTTGGTCCTTGCGGTAAATGAATTCTAAATGAGTCTATGCAGGCCGTTACGTCGTTAATATGCAATCCTATATTAAGCTCTTGAAATCTCCGATAGTTGGGTCTGTGTACCAGACGAGCCACTCATAGCGCCAGCTTCAAGATCCTTCTCGTTGTCTCCCCTACTTCCATCTTTATGCTCTCCAATGCTAACCAGGTACCGCTGCCAGATGTCTGCAAACTCCGATTCGCTGGAATTGAGTTCGCCATCACGCAACGAATCAGGCTTCTTGCGCGTCAAGATACCCCGGTAGCATGGTAATGCACACACGATAACCGCGACAGTTGGTTGTAGAAAACACCATAATATGTTCCGGTCAGGAAATCTTGCAAGATCTACATCGATGCTGTAGACGGTCCGGAGAATTGTAAGCACCATGTTGATGGCTACAAGTGAAAAGATGATGGCTAGTTCAAGCTTCTGTGACGTTCGCATGAGAAGTGGCCTGAGCATCGCCAAAGGGAGGGCAGCCACTGAGAGATAATTAGTTGGAATTTTGAGAGCCAATGAGAGAAATAGCTCACAAAGAATATCGCCTATCAGATCCAACGCGCACCAGGCTGCCAACATTGGTACTACCATACCTGGAGCATGCTCATGGCATTGGGCTACCGGGCAGTAAGTACAAACCCATATGCTGATCGTTACAAAACGTACGTTGAGTGTCCGGAAAATATTTAGGATTGCCACACAAGAAGAACGACCACATAAAAGTGATTGCAAAGCTAGTTGGGATATACGCTGTCGTCACAGCCCATGCGATCCGGAACTTGGTTGAGAATGAAAATATATGCCAGTACAATGCTAGAAAGCTTGCTTTGGCGGCATAAATGATACACCAGAAAAGCAGCGAATTCGCAGCATTGTACTTAGCATTTCTCTTTTCGTCGCTGTGAATGACATCGTCTTCGTTGATTAGGCCCATAGCATACAGCTGCTTGGTGTAGTCTGTCGGTCCGTATACCTGATAGGTTCCGGTATAGGCCAATAGAAAGGTCATCGCCAGCCCATTGAAGAAATCATCCCATGCTATGCGTTGACGGCGATGCCAGTGTATCGCAAAGCGGCCAAGCGTCACCAGAAGCGCAAGTACGGTCAGCGACCACGCAGTTGCCTACACCCGTAACAATCAGCATTCGGTGTACAAAGCCACGTCACAGAAAAGGGCCAACTTACAATAACCTCATGGAGCTGAAGTGTATGCATTTTTGGCGGAATCAGAGTTGGAGGCGATCAACATGGGAAACCAGATGTCCGGTTTAGCAAATGAAGGCGGAAATATCCAACAGATGAAAGGTGGAGCCAACATGTGGAGGGCCACCCTTGACTCTCGGAGGATGGAGCATGGAAACCGAAAGATGCAGGGCAATGTTGGAACGGCAGCAGAGGCTTATTCTCGCTGGAAATCGCGCCAGTCCAGCTCCACGGTTGCGGTGAAGGGCGTTCGCGTTCGCGTATTGCGGGCGTTGGTGGCAGTCGGTGGCGCCGTATAATAGAACGTGGGAGGGACCAGGGTATTGCTTTGCTGTGGGGCCTTGCCTCGTGTAAAGATGTGAAGAGTATGATTCGTTCACCTCGCGAGCGTCTCGGGAAACACTAAAGAAGTGCGTACTCGTGTAACGTAAAACTAACTGCCTTTAGTTTAGCAAGTAAGCGCTCGCTTCTCGCTTCGGTGAACGACTGTAAGCGTGAACGTTAAAGCCGGCCCGCCGACTTTTGGGAGACCATCCCTTAATCCCGCGATTTTTCTAAATGAACGAAATCACCGCTTTCTCCACAGATAGACTCTTAGAATAGTCACAGGCTACTTTGTTATGTCTCAATCCTATTCCACATTACGGATGATAAGAGCCGTGATTAGCGGCAGAGCTGCATGCATGATGAATCCTACACGTGGGATACGAGCTGCCATTCGACACAGCCAGCCAACACCAACAGACGCGATACTATGCCCATGTGGCGGATAACGTCTGCGCGTCTCACATGGTGACACTTTCCGCCGTTCTTTAGCCAAAGGTCTTAGGGAGCTATGAGGGGAACTTCTCTGCGACATGATGCTTTTGGCAAACAACGCGACGCGTACCATGTTTATTCAGCAGCTAACGGATCGAACGGAGGCTCCACGAAATCAACCACCTTCTCGCCTTCAGGTCGCCTTATTCCTTCTTCCGGGAGAAGCCTTAGGTCCACACCGTATTTTGCTGACGCGTCTAAGAGCGTATTGTAGTTACGACACTTGTGCTCAACATTGAAGTTGGGATGAGGATTATAGTGGTTCTTCAACCAGCTATAGGTAATGAGCCCCGGATCAGCATCGCACATGAGCTTCTGGCGTAGCATATCCACGCAGTGGTCGACATGTTCCAGCCACTCGTCGCGATGCTCTCTTGCGAATTTGGCCTCTTCGGTATAGTATTCCGGATAATGGGTCTTCCACAGATTGTGCAAGCAATGGATATAATGAAACCCTTCGAATGCTGCAAGTCGTCCTTTGCCTAGGCTAGCTGGAGCTTTGACCGAATGTTTGGAGGTGTTGATGGTTCGGAAGACATCCTCAGGGATGACCAGCAGGCGTTCTGTTTCAGTGTCAATCTAGTGGTCTGTTCCGTGGGGGCTGCGTTCAACCTACGAGGTACGAGGTCTTCCCAAAGTTTTTCAATTTCTTTCGAAGGAGGGCCTTTAAACCGAGATGAGTTCCGACTGAGGGATCCATCGAATCTGACCGTATGGTCCCATGGGTGTTCACCAAGCAGGTTGTCTGTTACATATGTTATCAGTCATTCCCGTCTGTGCGTCTTTGAAGTTACCTTTGATCGACATGCATCTGCTGGGGTGCTGCACGAGCTGCACGAGCAATCCAGCTGACACAGACAATACGAAAACAAGCAGGTGTACGCACCATGGCCACAACCTTACTGCAGGGCTTGGATGGGTCGCCACCGAATTCGAACCGTTTTCCAACTCTGGATCGGAATCGAGAGAACCTATACAGTCAATGGGATCGTCTTCTTTCGACGGCAGCGCGACATATCCTGCCATTTTTGGTGTGCTGTGCTTGTAAAGGCTGTCGGTCGTCCAAAGGAATGGGGCAAAGGGGGATGTGATGCTACAGTATTGGTACACGAGCCACATCCGACCGTTTGGAGTTCAGCCCCAAGACCTTGAAATCGCTTAATGGTAACGCAATCTTGGATTAATCCTCAGGAACCTTTTCCTGCTTTCGCGTGGCTAAACTGATCATATAATCGGCGAGGGATGCCATCGCACTACCGCTTACCATTTCAGTCAGCTCGCTGGCGTCCATGACTACTCTCATGGCATCTAGACACATACGTGCGGCGTCTCGGACTCGGACGCAAATTTACCGTTTACGAGCGCTTGTGCCTAAACGCGCAAGCTCCAGGATCCGGCCACCGATCACTTCGCCATCCGAGATAGCTGAAGCAGCCAAGCAGTATAGTGGCGGACATTCGAACTAAACCGTCTGTTGGATCAATATTGGCTGCTGCAGCGCGGGGTTGCCGACCTATCAATTTGGGGGCGCCTACACAAGCTACTTGCCAAATGCGTATCGCCAACAAGGTGGTGAAGCGCTGAAGGGATGTTCCAGGTTTTGTTGCTGAGATAGTACACTTGCTTATTTGTGTCGAACACGTAGCATAAAGCTGGGATCTGCCCACTCCACTGAAAACCTCACCCCACGAACCTCCACTTTTCAGTGAGACCAATCTTACGTCGCTTAAAAGTACTCCATCAATTGTGGTGATATTAACGGAACACCAACGACCAAACTCAGAAACTATCGAAGCGTATCACGCTTCCTTCAAGGGCCTTGCCGATCATTTCCCACTGAGAGGCAAAGTGCGTCAGTGAACGTGTATAAGAGCACCGTGCCCCAAGCTATATCTGATCTTAAAGCACGTACACGGGAGCTTCCACTGTCCAAGCTTCATTCCCGCTACTATGAAGATCTCCGCCATCCTTCTCGGGCTCCTACCCACCGCTCTGGCTCTGCCTCTGGCCCTACCGGGTAAGCCCTTGACTCGATTCGGACTGTTCCATCGTGCACTGACGCTCTACACAGTAACCACGGATACTGATCTTACTGGGCTTCACACAGTCCCAAGGGCTGAAAATGTTTTCGCTGTGCAATACAAGAAGGATTTGATCAACGACCCTCAGAAGCGTGCGGAGAACCCCGGTTTTCCTGTGAGGTACCGCAAGGACCTCATCAGCGACTTGGAGAAGCGCTCGTAAACACTTGATGTCTTCGATGTCAGCTACAAGAAGGATGTCATTCCCTCGCAGGAGTGAATATGGAATTTGGTCAACTGTTCATCTTAAACTTGTTTCACTTCTATGAGCGTGCATACCCGGTAGTGGTAGTTTCATATATCTCTTTCGAAACGTTCATTTTGGTCGGCTATCTTGCTATCGAAAATGTCTCCTTCGCTGGGCGTTTGAATCATCATGTATCCTGTGGTACAGCTCTAAAATTGACTTTTCAATTCTGCTATCTGACTGAGTTCTGAGCCCCCTATTGTCGCTACCGAAACTATCCATTCGAAATAAATGTTAGGTCTGTCGTCTATCAAAGGGAACATTTCACCACCATCGTAGTGTCATGACGCATGTAATGAACTATATTGTTCTGTGTACCCTTTACGATGATTCCATCCCCGCCGGGTCGTTGGGGTATGGCAATATGTTGAGGAGCAGCTACATAGAACTGATTCACTGCTAGGAAGGATACGTTGTTCCCGCAGATTCCCGCACTTGTTGTGTATCCTACAATCGCTCATCATTTAGCAAACCAACTTAGGATCATAGCGTGACCAACAGACGACGAGGACAGAAGCATATCGAAAATTCGAGACGAGTTCTAATTCATATCCATACCTACACTCTACTACCCCTACGCCACCTTCTCCATCGCAAAGCTCTTCACCGTAACCGCTCCACCCACCGCCTTCGTCGCAAAATTAAACACCGCAAACCTAAACCCCGTAAAGAAGTGCCAATCATTCGTCATCTTGAACGCGCTCCCCAACTGCGTGAACTTGCTCCCATCAGTGCTATACCAAAACGCAGTCGTCCTCTGCGTCGCCGTGTTAAACGCCGGCGTAATGTCCGCCTGGACTTTGAGCCATATATCTGTGACGCCCGTAGCGAGCGTCGTGCTGGCTGCGACGGTGCCCGTTGCGTTGGTTTTCCAAGCATTGTTTAGGTCGATGCTGAGGTTGTTCACGTAGACGAGTTTGTTTGTGGTGCCCTCGCGGTGGATGCCGATGTACGCCATGTTATCGCGGAAGAGCGCTGCGCCGGTGCGATCGCCGTCGGCCATGTTGCTGATATTTATGCGGAACGTGCCCGCGGATTTGGGTCCGATGATCCGGTGTGTGAGCGTGTTACGCGCGGTGTAGAGGTCATTGGTCACGGTGGCAGCTGAGAGTTGGAGACCGCCCGTGGAGCCTCCGAGAAGCTTGAATTTGTTCGTATCGGGGTTGTGGTTCCACTCCCACTCGTGGCTGAGGGAGGTACCCTGGAAAGTGTCTGTACCAGTAGGCGGAGGGACGGTCTTGCTGGTTGAGACGGGCATGGGATATGATTTGCCCCAAGCACCGCTGCTGTCTTTGACGAGGGACGGCCAACCGTCTGAGGACCATGTGATGGGTGCGACGACGGGGATGCGACCACCGGGGTATGAATCCATAAATGCAACGTAGTGCCAGTTGTTGTCTTTAGTGCCGACGATGCCACCCTGATGCGAGGCGCCTGCGTTTGCCAATGGGCCGGCGATGCTTTGTACGAGGACTTTCATCTCGTAGGGGCCCCATGGGCTCTTACTCTTTAGGACCCATTCGTCAGTCGCGGGCTTGGTCACAAAGATGTAGTAATAGCCGTTGATCTTGTACATGCGAGCGCCCTCGATATACGTGCTGCCTGTATAAACCTTCTGCGATTTGACCTCTGCAGTGCCGTCCTTGTTGAGTTGAGCGACCATGATGTTGGTGCTCCCATACGCAATGTATATAGTGTCGTCGTCATCAACCAACAAACCGCAGTCGTAGTAGCACTTGTCGACTGAGGCAGTGGTCTTCCAATTCCAGTTTGCCACTTCGCCAGCATTGGTTTTTGCTCCGGTGTTGCTTGCAGTCCAGAGGTAGGATTTCTTCGACTCAACGCATCCGATCCACAAGAAAGTATCCGTGGATTCACGGTAGCGGAGGCTGCTAGCCCATATACCTTGAACATAGGCTCGGTTTGTTGCATTGGTAAGGTCGTATTTGGAGCCAAAGTTTAACGTGGGTACACTATGGCTGACGGGTGTCCAATTGACCAAGTCATAGGACTTGAGCACTGGGGCACCGGGAGAGAAAGCGAAGGTTGATGATGAGTAGTAGAAGACATCTCCAACACGAATGACTTCAAGGTCGGGATAGTCTTCCCAGAGCACGGGATTCGTAAATGTGGCTGCCTTCTTGTCGAGGCTCGTCAGGGCAAGCGGACTGGCATAGGCCAGGCCCAGCAGTACTGAACATGCGGCTACTGAAAAGCGCATAGCGAAACACTGTGCTGTTGGATGGTTCTCCTGCTTTCGCATTCACATCGAGCGTACACAACGCTCATAAACATCATGGCGCCCCACATGGACGCAATCGTCCGTACACAGAATTAGGCAAGGGGCGCAAATCCGGGGAAATTCTAGATGTGACGATATTGACTTAGATCGGATGACGATTGTCATTGGTGCATTCGCGATGGAAATGCTCCGAGCCGGCGGGGATTCAAGGCCAAAGACGTATAGCCTCGGTAGAAGGAGCACACGCTGCAAGGTACGCAAAGAGAGAACAGCCACCGAGTGACAGGCATGAACCGAGGGACTGCGATAGAAATGCACAGGCATCTGCTCATTACAGAGTGAACGTGCCAAAAACGCTTCTTGGAACCAAACCTTAACCAATCTTCGAGAATTTAATTCTGAGATGCTAAATTAATGCAGAGCCTAATTAGATTGTTTTAAGAAGCACATAGTAAGGTTGTATGTGCGCTTACCAGTGATGCATGTTGTACACCGGTAACAGCGACAGCGCCTTGAGCCAGGTGCCAGGGAAGCAGTCACAATACAACCACAACACCGTCGATTATGTTTCAATTCCGTTTCTCATGATAATATCTTAAGTTAGGTCCATTATGCTTTGCTCAACAATGCGAATATCGCCGACAAGTAGTTTTTCAAAAGCCAACTTCCGATATATGATGGTAAAACATGAGCCAGCTGATAAGACAATCGTAAAACATTTCACAAGTAGGCATTATAATGAAATGTCCATCCTCGCTTTAGAATTTGAAGGCTTAGAGATCGTATTCGATGGAAAAGTGTTGGCGCGGATGTAGGAGTGGAAGCCCGTTGGAGATGGGCGGGCTCCGACATCGCCGGTCGATCCGCCCAGCGGGGGTCCACCGCCTTTTGCATTCACCCAAAATTATTCTGCCGCCTGAGTCACGCAACGTCGCAATTAGCACCAACAAGCTCATGCACAGCTGCTAGCATTCACGATCAATTCTCCAAGACTGTCAATCACCCATTCCTTTGAATTGGCGTATAAGAAGCTGCGGTTTGGCGATATCCAGCAGCTAGACCCGCCGCCACCATGGCGACCAACGGCGGCGCTGAGCCCACAAAGGTCAAGATCCTAGGCAAGGACTCGATCGTAGTCGACTACGGCCTGTGGCAGAACTATGTCGCGCACGATCTGCTCACGGCAATTCCCTCGTCGACGTACGTGCTGATTACAGACACCAACATCGGACCCCTCTACATCCCCGCTTTCGAGCAGAGCTTCACCCGTGAAGCCTCAGCCCTCTCGTCTGCACCGCGACTCCTCACGTACCAAATTCCGCCTGGCGAGAACTCCAAATCCCGGTCGACAAAGGGTGTGGTAGAAGACTGGCTGCTGTCGCAAGGATGCACGCGCGACACCGTCATAATAGCCCTAGGTGGTGGTGTCATCGGGGACATGATCGGCTTCGTTGCTGCGACATACATGAGAGGCATCAAGTTTGTGCAGGTGCCGACGACGCTGTTGTCCATGGTCGACTCATCAATTGGCGGGAAGACGGCCATCGATACGCCTGCGGGGAAGAACCTGGTCGGTGCATTCTGGCAGCCCGAACGCATATACATTGACTTGCGCTTCCTGGAGTCACTGCCCAAGCGGGAGATTATTAATGGCATGGGCGAGGTAGTCAAGGTAGGTAGTGTCAATTATTGTAATGATCTAATACTGAATGTACTAGACTGCCGCCATATGGAACGAGGAAGAATTCACTGCCCTTGAAGGTAACGCCGAGACGATCCTACACGCGGTCGACCAAAAACTCGAGAACGGACGGCGGAATTTCGATAACATTGCCGGCATACTGAAACGGATAGTACTTGGGTCAGTGAGAGTCAAGGCGGAGGTGGTGTCGGCGGACGAGCGCGAGGGTGGCCTTCGAAACCTGCTGAACTTTGGTCATTCGATTGGACATGCGATGGAAGCCATTCTCACGCCTCAGATTCTCCACGGGGAGTGTGTAGCAATAGGCATGGTTAAGGAGGCGGAGCTGGCACGATACCTGGGTGTCCTGGACCCGTCCGCTGTTGCACGCTTGTCAAAGTGCATCGCTAGCTACGGCCTACCTACCTCGCTCGCCGACAAAACCGTACGCAAGAGGTCCGCCAACAAGCACTGCCCGGTCGACGAGCTTATTAAGATTATGGCTGTGGACAAGAAGAACTCTGGCGCACAAAAGAAGGTTGTGCTTCTATCAGGCATCGGCAGGACCTACGAGAAAAAGGCGAGCTCAGTCGCAGACCGAGACATCAAGATAGCTTTGTCGCCGAGCATTCATGTCCATCCAGGAATCCCCTCCGACTCCAACGTGACGTGTACGCCTCCTGGTTCAAAGAGTATTTCCAACCGTGTACTTGTGCTGGCTGCGTTAGGCTCTGGATCTTGTCGAATTTCGAATTTGCTCCACTCGGATGATACCCAGGTCATGCTGGATGCGCTAGCCCGCCTGCAGGCCGCAACATTCTCATGGGAGAATGATGGTAAGGAGCTAGTGGTCACGGGAACAGGCGGAAGCTTGAAAGCTACCGACGATGAGCTTTACCTTGGAAATGCTGGCACCGCGTCTCGATTCTTGACTTCGGTGGTCGCACTCGCTGATCCCTCTGGAAGCATCACGTCAACCGTGGTAACGGGTAATGCTCGCATGAAGGAGCGACCGATCGGGCCGCTCGTCAAATCTCTTCGTTCCATGGGTATTGACGTACACTACCAAGAGAAAGAGGGCAGCTTGCCTTTGCGTATATCAGCATGTGGCGGCTACGGAGCGACTTCTGGAGAGCGTGAGTTCACCGGTGACATTGAGCTAGCCGCTACCGTGTCTTCGCAATATGTCTCGTCAATCCTGATGTGTGCTCCCTACTCTAAGAAGCCCGTCACTCTGCGTTTAGTAGGTGGTAAGCCCATCTCGCAGCCTTATATTGATATGACTATTGCGATGATGGCTACCTTTGGAGTCAAGGTCGAGAAGTCGCAGACCGAGCCCAATACCTATCACATTCCAAACAAAGCCTACACAAATCCAGCAGAATACGTTGTCGAGAGCGATGCCAGTTCAGCTACGTATCCTCTTGCCATTGCGGCCATCACAGGAACCACGTGCACCGTTCCTAACATTGGCTCTGGTTCCCTTCAGGGAGATGCGCGATTTGCCGTCGAAGTGCTCAAGCCAATGGGCTGCAAGGTTGAGCAAAGCGAGACTTCCACTACTGTAACTGGGCCTCCAAGGGGACAACTTAAAGCAGTCAAGGAAATCGACATGGAGCCTATGACTGATGCCTTCCTTACTGCCTCTGTTTTGGCTGCCGTAGCATCCTCGAACGGTACCAACACTACCACTCGGATATACGGAATTGCAAATCAACGTGTGAAGGAGTGTAACCGCATACAAGCTATGGAAGACGAGCTGGCCAAGTTTGGTATTACTTGCAGGCAGTTCGACGATGGCATTGAGGTTGATGGTCGTGGTTACGAACTCGACGCACCCAAAGTGGGCATTCACTGCTACGACGATCACCGAGTCGCAATGAGCTTCGCAGTTCTATCTCTCGTCGCACCCAAACCTGTCCTCATCCTTGAAAAAGAGTGCACTGGAAAGACCTGGCCCGGCTACTGGGACATCCTCCACCAGCTCTTCAAAGCTGAACTAGATGGTGTAGAGCCCCCGCGGGTCCTCCGTGATACTCATTACGGAGGGAAGAAGCCCACGAAATCTATCATTGTGATCGGTATGCGTGGTGCCGGTAAGACTACAACGGGCGGATGGGCAGCTCGTTACCTAGACTGGCCTTTCCTCGATCTCGACACAGCGCTAGAAGAGCATGTTGGCATGACTATTCCCGAGTTGATTAAGAACAGGGGATGGGATGGATTCCGAGACGAAGAGCTCAAGCTTCTTGAGAAATCTGTGAAAGAAAAAGGCACAGGTCACGTCCTAGCATGTGGAGGTGGTGTCGTCGAACTCGAAGCGGCCCGTAAGATCCTCAACGAATACCAGAAGGACGGCGGCATTGTACTACTTGTCACACGTGATATTGAGAAAATCATGAGCTTCCTCCAGATAGACAAGACACGACCAGCATACGTTGAAGACATGAGGGGTGTATGGCTACGACGGAGGCCGTGGTACCTTGAATGCAGCAATTACCAGTTCCACATGCAAAGCGTGGATACTGTCGGTCTGGCAAACACTCTGGAAGACTTCTCACGATTCCTTGACCTCATATTCGGAAAGAACACGTCGTTACAGTCCTTGAAGAAGGGAAAGCAGTCGTTCTTTGTATGTCTTTCGGCACCACAGATCCAGCCTTGGCTTGAGACTTTGCCAGAAATAGTTGTCGGTGCAGACGCAGTCGAGCTCCGCGTAGATCTTCTGGAGGACCCTAACGGCTCAGAAGGACTGCCATCCTTTGAGTTTGTTGTGGACCAAGTGGGCCTCTTGCGCACGAAGACGACCTTGCCACTGATCTTTACGTTACGAACAAAAGCCCAAGGTGGAAAGTTCCCCGACGATGCATACGACCATGCTCAGCTCCTATATAGCACTGCACTTCGACTTGGTGTCGAGTTTGTTGACCTGGAGATGACGATGCCAGAAGAGATACTTCGCGAAGTTTCTGATAATCGAGGCTTCAGCAAGATCATTGCATCGCATCACGACCCGCAAAGCCAGCTATCCTGGAGCAATGGCTCTTGGATTCCCTTCTACAACCGTGCTCTACAACACGGTGACGTTATTAAGCTGGTTGGTGTTGCAAAGACTCTGCAAGATAACTTCGCGCTTGCCGAGTTCAAGGCTTGGGCTGAGACTTCGCATCCTGTACCAATAATTGCCATCAACATGGGCGAACATGGAAAGCTTAGCCGCGTACTCAACAACTTTATGACGCCTGTATCACATCCTCTTCTCCCCTCTGCTACAGCACCCGGTCAACTCTCAGCCACTGAGATCCGACGGGGCCTTACGCTCATGGGTGAAATCAGCCCCAAGAAATTCTGGATCTTCGGCAGTCCCGTCCAACAAAGCCGATCACCGCCGATGCACAACACGCTCTTCCGCGAGACTGGTCTTCCACATTCCTACGGCATTCACGAAACCACCAATGCCGAAGACCTCAAAGCTGTCATCCGTAGTCCTGATTTCGGTGGCGCTTCAGTCACCATCCCACTAAAGCAAGACGTCCGCCCATTCCTCGACAGTGTAGGTCCTGAAATCGACGCTATTGGTGCCCTGAACACCATCGTGCCCGTAACCGAAATTGACGACACTGGCAAAGAAGTCACCAAACTCGTCGGCCGCAACACAGACTATCTTGGAATGGTGCTCGTCCTGCGTAACGCCGGCGCACAAGGTAGCGCAGGACTACAAGCTGGTCTCGTGATCGGCGGCGGCGGCACCTCCCGTGCGGCTATCTATGCCCTCCACGAAATGCAGTACTCTCCCATCTACCTGCTCGGCCGCAACCCCCAGAAAATGTCTGCCCTGCGCGAAGCATTCCCCGAAAGCTACAATATCCAGATCATCGACGCAGCGAGCAAGATTGCGGACCTCGAGCGTGTCCCCACTGTAGCGATAGGAACTATCCCTGCCGACCAGCCCATCGACTCGTCCATCCGCGAAACACTCGATGCCCTATTCGAGCGCATAAAGAGCGAGAAGGCCGAGGCTGAGGCGCCGATTGGCAGTTCGCCAACAGGTGGAAAGAGGATACTGCTCGAGATGGCGTACAAGCCCGCAGTTACAGAGTTAATCAAACTTGCGACTGAGGCCGGCTGGGAGACAGTGAATGGATTGGAGGTGCTGGTTGGCCAGGGTGTGAAGCAGTTCGAGTACTGGACGGGGATCAGGCCGCTTTATCGGATTGCGAGGGTAAGTTTTTGCCAGTCTATTCATGTGAATTTGTGCGAGTGCTAATGCGGGATAGGATGCTGTTATGGGTGCGTGAGCGTTGAGATGGTGGAAGTTGGCGGTGGAGTGGGTAGGTAGTGTGTATGTATCGTTGTATTCGACGATGTTGGAATTGAATGAATCTGTTGACACTTATCCTTTCTTTTCGTGACACCCTTTCTACTGTTTCTGCGTGTTGATGAGAGATAAACGTAGTCTGCGGCTTGGAGGTGCGTTGAGTCCGATATTAGGAAGAGTTTGATTGTTTATTCCTCACTTCGCTCGTTGTAGACCTAACTATTTGTTGTAGACGGCTAAACTTCGGCCTAAGTTTTCGTCCTCAATCACTGTTCCAGTTGCCCTGGTATACTAGATAGATTGATACACTTCAGAAGCATGCCCTTAACGTACATAGTGTGTCCTTCCCGGAGGAACCACTCCGTTTTCCTCGTCCTCTTTTTCTCTTTTTCGTATCCAGGCCTACGCCTACATCTTGTCAATAAAACACAGATAGTGTATCCTATTGTTAGGGATAGACACTTCTTCATGTATTTCTCTGTTGCTGATCGTACTACACAGTGTCAAAGCAAAGTTTAAAAAATGACCGTAAGTGTGGCGTCTGCGAGGGGCCGATGGATTATATCCAGGCTTTCACTCAATGTCCAGCCTGTCTGGAAATAGGTTCGGTTTATTCTACAGCCTAGAATAGGCTACGGGCGGTTATGGATGGCTCTCTCCAGTCACTATACTCGCAAAACAGAAGCCCAGTTGTGGTACTCAGACGTCGCAATGATGTACTCGTGTAGGTCAGCAGATATTGGTTGACCAATTAGCTTACAATTGACCCAGGATTGTACTGATATAGCGACAGCTATTGGACCGGATAGGTGCCAGTAGCATATGGCGATCTTTTCCGTCATTACATCACCTACGTATGTATGGTCTCATTCGTCCTAATTCCTACTAGCGGACGACCTTGATTAAGAGACCAACTTTTGCTGACTGACACGAGTATTGCATTTCCTTAATAATCTCTTTTTGGAACAGAGGAGAGCGGATTGTTCCTAGAGGATAATCTGTAAGATTGTATTATCTCGCACTTTCGATGTCCCATGCTCAAACTCGTTGCGTATTCATAAACGCACTCAGACCCCCAATCGTACCTCCTTCCAAAGCCATCTGCATCTGCCGCATTGCTGTACCATCCTGTCCTCCTGGCCCTGTTCCATACACCGCCTCTGCCAGCATTCTCAACTGCATTGGCATCCTGCTCTCTCCGTATATCTCTATGATATCACTTTTTTCCACAGCCGCTCGAAGACTCCACTCATGCTCGTCTAGACCGAAGGCTTCGCACTCTCTCTGTTTCTCTCTTGTCCACCAAGGTGGAAGGAGGCCGGGTATAGAGGATGCGAGACTTAGGAACTCGCGAAACCCTTCGATGCTACTATCGGCGCCTGCATATATGCTATCTTCATCAACATCACCTTCAAGGTTGTAATTGTCTTCCTGGCGCATGCGGAACGCGTCGATGAGAAGCTTGAAAACATCTTTCTCCGAGCGATCTAAAAGTAGGGTTGTGTTAGCACGGTTCTACAGCGCGATGCAACAGGCCCTCGAAGAGCCACTGATCTTATATGAAAATGCTATGTACCGTGCAGGTATTTGTTCTGATCGAGTCGCGTGAATAGATCCGTAATCGGAACATCGAGGTTTTTTAGAGGTTCGTGGCATGTCTTTTTATGCGACTTCCAATCAGCCTTCTGGCAATCTTTGGAGCAGTAGTATACGCTCTTGCATTTGGCACAACGTTGAAGGGTAGGCGCCTCCTTCCGGCAAGTAGCACATTTAGACGACGTATCAGCCATGATTGAAATTCGAAGTCGCTACAATCTATCTTCGTCAGAAGGTGGAACGACAGACCGAGGTTGACGAGTGTCGAATAGAAGCGAGCAAAGTAAAGTGGTACCTGTCAGACGTCACCTACTCCTGCCAAGCATGCTCAACGGGCGCTAAGTCCATTTGCGGGCTTATGTAACAGCTAGGCGAGGTCAGTGCAGCAGAGCTCTGGAGGTTTCCCCGCCGAGGTAGTGTCAAGTAAAGCTTTATGCGTTCGAAAATGCAAGGTTCGGTAAGCGACCATTTTAGAATCGTAGGCGATGTTAGAGCTCCTTATTGAGTGTATTGAGTTTCTGTAACACCGTCAAGAAAGTCGGTTGCATTCATCGTAGTAGCCTCACCACGTATGTTTAGAGAATAACGAAGGACGCAAGCCATTGGGTCTGACATAACATCAACGTCTAGCGGTCACCAAGGTCCGATTTTACTCTATGATTGTGGTTCCCGGACTTAGCTACCAAGTGTTTGAAGGCTATACTTCGAGCACGAGAAGTTGTTTATTTTCGCTCGTATCTTCTGCTGGTATCGATCAACAATCCGTGTTTTTCCTTTGTCTTTGCTTATTAGGCACCAGGTTGCTAGACAACCTTTACGTTAGTGATATACATACAACAAACTCACGATTGGCTATTTATCCTTTTGGTAGCCTTGTTTTGGGCTACTAGAGGGCAGAATAGCAGTATTATAACCTAGAAAGGGCTACTAAAGAGTTAAAATCGTTTGAGGAAGTGGTAGCAACCGTGAAATCTGGTACCGATTGCGGAACCGTTGTGAATATTCTACTGAGCAAGGCATTATTTTTTGGGTTTCCGCTATAAGCGAAAAAGGTGGTAGCAATCCTTCTCCCGATATTTGAGAAGTCTTATCAGCGGCGCGAGATTCGTTGTCGCCCGTCTTCCAACTGTCGGGTCGAATAGCTAGACGGCGCTTCGACAACCGCTTACTGTCGATCTCTAGATCAACCTCGTGTCTATAAACTTCTCTGCCTTGCAACTCGGGCTTTTCCCTGCCGCTAGTTAAACTAGTCTTCGAGTCTGAGTTCTTGTTTTTTTCCTTCGAACAGATAGGCCTAGGAAGAAGGCGCCTAGTGCAAGAGCGAGAACTGTTATTGTGGCGCCAACGCTAATGCCTGCCTTAGCAACAGTGCTGAGACCTCCTGCTTGTGGTGGGCTTGGTTTTGATGTTGGGATTGGCAATGAGGTAGAGGGTTCATCCAACAATGAATTTATGCCGGCTCGTTGGTGTCTGCAGTCGTGAGTCGTTAGATGAAGAGGACGGACCCGGATCACTAATACTCGTAGAGGTAGTCTCTGAGCTTTGGGAAAGAGTATCAGGGATACTACGGGTCAACCAATCGGGAATGAAGACGAGCGGTCTAACAGAAGCGGAAGGTGACGGCAAGGAGACGCTGATATCGATATCGTGTCCAATATAGTCTTCTTGATCTTCTCGATTCAGCTTCAAGGAATGGCCAATATTGGGGTTTAAGTAAGCAGGCACCACCCATTCGAAATGCCCCTGCGTCGCTGAGGTTTGTCCACGTTAGCGTGCGATTAGTGGAGGACGGGAATCCTTACATGTAATGGTCTAAACATTCTCTGGAATACCATCATTGTCAAAGGCTAGTTGGCAGGTAGCAGGCTTAACACAATGTAAGTTCATTATCTTTGCAACCTCTATTGTAAACGGGAGACACTTGCTGTATCATCCACTGGGCTGAAAGTGATCTCGTAAGTCCCGCCAGGCAATACTTGATCTGGAACATCGATGAATGCGAACGTGTCCGCCTAGACTCCGACGATGGAGTATGAGAAGTGGATCGCGAATAAGCCAGGTGCGAGCCAAGACACCATGGCGACAGCGGAAGGGAGTGCAAGGACGAGACCCCGAGAAAAAGTACTGCAAGGCTGCGCCTTATATAGCCAACCTCGTGTTCACAGCCGCCAGTCCAGGAAACATCTTCACGCTATGCTCCGTCCGCATTGTTGTCCCGTACTAAAGAGCAATATCTCGTAGATGTAGGAACGAATAATCATGTTTTCAATGGTCATTGGTGCTCATAACGCCTCGCTGCACGTGCTTAGGTTAGGTGTCCAAAATACGAGGGGACATGAAATCACGTACTTGCAGGTTCTTTGACCGCACAAGTGAATTTCCAAAATTTGCGATTGATTGATCAAAAGAGGGCATACTTTCATGATACATTTCGGCGCTTGTTCTGCAGTGGAGCGGTGCTGTATCCGGCATGAATGATTGACCAGGGTAAAATGAACTCATCCGGATGCCACTGTAAGCGCCATCGCCTTTAACCTTGCTCGCCTCATCCTTTTCCTTCCCAGTATGGAAAATCACAATCTATCCCCCACAATTACAACCACGATGTGCCTTGGCGACCCCAGATCTTTCTATCGAATGCTTGGCTTCATATGGTGATGCGAATCGGAAGGGCTCCTGCACATGGCTGAAGTCAAGAAAGGTGAAGAAGTGCTTCTCGTTAATGGCAAGCTTCTGCCGAGGAGCGAAAAGGACGTCCATCGCGCTTGCAGGGGATGAAATCGTCGTGGGTGAGTGTTTATAAGTGTTGCGCAGCAGCGCGTCCCCATTTGCACTCACTGTACGATCGTCGTGCGTGTGTATAAGTATTGCTGCGCATCCACGTATGCGCTGGATACTCTCTATCTAGATATACTCCGCCATGCAGTCTTTTGTGCGATTCTTTGCTCTTGCGGCAGCAGCAGTTCCGTTTCTTGCGCAAGCTGCGCCTGTTTCTGCGGCCACAGCTGGTCAAGTCGTCCCTGGAAAATGGATCATCACACTTCAGCCGAATGCTGATGCCGCCACTGTCGCGTCGCATTTTGTGAAGATGCGCGAGATCCACGCTCGCAGTGTCGCTCGGCGCGATGGGGAGGATCAAGAGTCTGGAGGGGTTGAGCGTCAGTATGGCTTCGGAACTTTCAAGGGCTATGCGGGAGCTTTCGATGCGGCGACGATTGAAGAACTACGAGGTTTACCAGAGGTAGCTATTGCAGGACTTCACTGATAACAATGAAGTCTAAAAGAGGCGCAGGTACTCACTGTCGAGGAAGACACTATCATGACTACGTTCGACTTTGTCACCCGTAAGGTCCAACATGTTCGCGATTGTAGCATCGCTAGCTAACTCTACGCAGAGAGCAACACCGAGAACTGGGGCCTTGCTGACATTTCTTCTCGGACAAATGAGAGCACTGACTATATCTACGATTCAAGCTCTGGACAAGGACAGTACAACTATATCGTCGACACTGGCGTACGCACGACCCACGAGGAGTTTGAGGGCACCCGAGCTGTCTGGGGATATAATGCCGTCAACGACAAGAATACAGATAACGCGGGCCATGGCACGTGAGTAGCGTCAGCTTCTTTCTCGTTTCCCTGAGGCTGACTTTCAAGTAGTCACGTAGCAGGTATCATGGTCGGAAAGACATACGGCGTGGCTAAGAAAGCCACCGTCGTTGCAGTCAAAGTATTTGAGGGGACCTCAGGCCAGATGTCCACGGTCATCGCCGGCTTCAATTGGGCCGTCAACGACATCGTAGCAAAGAACCGCACCAACACCGCTGTTATCAATATGTCTCTCGGGGGCGCCGCATCCGCTACCTGGGACGCCGCCATCACCGCTGCTTGGGCGCAAGGGGTCCTAGCCGTCGTCGCAGCTGGCAACGAGAACCGCCTTGCATCCCTGGTCTCACCTGCACGCTCTCCCGAAGTCATCTGCGTAGGCAACCTGCAAAAGAACGATACGAGGTATGGTGGCATATACGGCTCAAACTACGGACCTGTCGTAGATATATTCGCTCCTGGTACCGATATCGTATCTTCGTACCGCACTTCCGACTCAGCCACCCAGTCCTTGAGTGGTACGTCGATGGCATCGCCGCATGTTGCTGGCCTTGTTTCCTACCTTCGTGCGCTCGAGGGCCCGTTGAGTGCTGAGAAGGTTAAGGCACGTGTGTTTGAATTGGCTACACCGGATCGAGTTATTGATGCAAAGGAATCGGCGAATCTGGTGGCATACAATGGTGCTGAGGAGGATTGAGCGAACGAGGACAATCTTCAAGAAGTTGCATGGTGACTTAGATCATGGTATGGCACTGTTAGCGATAAGCCATGTAGATTTGGCATGACGAATAAGAGTCAGGGAAAACCAGTTGCGTAGACTTATGTAGCTAACGAGACAATGAATAACAGCCAATGATACACCGATATGTAAAAGATAATGTGATTTAGTTCAGTAACACATACTTTAGTATTATCCAAACAGCCTGCAAGCCAATCTCTGCCCGCAAGCTACGAGATCAAATCCTTAACCCAGACTAGACCATTACACCAAACCCCCTACTTCAAATACCCCATCCCCAACCCCATTCCACTCAGCCTCCCCAACGGCTCCGCACTAATCGGCCTCACCGGCCTCGGCTCACTAATCGTCCCCTTATCAATCCACCTCTCCCCACTCTCCACACTCTCCCCCTCACTCTTCATAAACGCCGCCCGCGGCACCTCGAGCATTTCCCCCTCGCCCCACTTCGCCGGCGCAGGTCGCCCAATGCTATCCTTCCTCAGCCAACCCTTCCTCGAATCCCCTGTCAATGTGCGCGCCGAGGAGCGAGAACTCGCACGTGACAGTGGTAAAGGGGAGTTGAACATGCGATGGCGCAGTCGTGAACCGAGTTTAGAGCGGCGGATAGGAATCTCGGCGATTTCGGGGCGGCGGTTGCGCCGGATGATAATGATGATTAGGGCGAGGAGAAGGAGGAACGTGACAGAACTGCCGGCTATGATGCCTGCGAGGGCTCCAGGGGAGAGGACGGGATTGGTGCGGGTCAGTTGCAGCTCATCGGCTGGTGGGGCGTTTGACCCATCGTCGTTGCTGTTGCTGTTTCCATTCGGGCCTGTGGGCAAAATTGATGTTGATGTTGATGTTGGTCGTGGAGTGGGTGTAAATGAGGGCGTGATCGTGATGTTTGTTGTAGGAGAAGGCGCTAATGGACGAGGCGATGGTGCGGGCTTGACAGGTGCGGGGACGTTGCCTGTGTTCCCTGTCTTATCAGGGATGGCTTGTCGATTGTGCAGGTGAACGTGTGACCCAGAAATGGCTATTGGTGATGCTAACGTCGTTGGAAGGATAAGATATAGCGATATCAGGGTTATGTAGAAAATCATCGTGCTCAGATATCTTGGTCTTGATGGTTGGCAATCGGGTGGTACTTTCGGTGCCGTGAAGGATGTCATCTGGTCTGACCATATTGGTAGAAGAGATCTTTGCTGAAGGTGAACGATATCTGGCTGTAGTGTGTAAAGCCTTCCGCATTGTTCTTCAGAGTCGTGAATAGATGTTTCCTCGGTAAAGTAGGGATTTTGGCTGCCTTGGAGTACCAGCCTAATCAATGTGAGTAGGTATCTTCTCATGAAAGTTAGACGACAATACCTTGAATAGTCCAATCTTGATTGTCTCCATTGCAGGGGGCTACCATCGATCAGACTAGTGTCTTCTCTTCGCCTTCGATGAGAGGATGGGTCTCTGAGGCTCTGCGAAGTAGTGGTAGCACAATCACCGTGCGTCGTCGACGAATATGATCTCGAAGATATCGCCATATTTCTCACAGAGTGACCTCTGAAAAGTCCACAGAGTGCAAAAGATCTCGAAGCCTGAGTGACGAGAGCACTATCTCATTATAATCACAGTCACAAAGGCAACGGCTTTACAGTGGAGTGATCCTTCAATCACACTGGCAAGATTATCTTCCGACCTACCTCAACCATGGCACCTGTAACTCCTGGATCTCAGCCGCATAGCGCCCGCAAAAGAGCCGCAATACAACCCAGAACCCATCCCACTGCCACTTATCCAACTGCATCCATGATCCTTCTATCGATTCATACGGACCGGGGTTGCTTGTCGGTTATTCCCGACTGGGAGCCAAATCTGGGGTAAACTCGATGCATAACGGCGGACTTGCGCCATCCGCTGTCGCAGATCAAGATTAGCCGAGACCACGTGCAGCGCGAACCCAAAGACGTCCTGGTACTCTGCTCTAGAAGGACGTTCGTGGGATTTGCTCTATGTCTTCGCTGCGAGAAAGTACCGAAAGGTAGTTTTGGGCGCAACAGCCGGTTAAAGTGGGTCGGCCCGGGGTTAGATGTTGCCTGTAGAATGAATCGAACGACGCAATGCACACGCACGGAATATTCTAGCGATGCTATGGAATGCGCGTCTTTCCAATTTGGTATCTCGGAGGTTTGTTACGACTTCTACACGCAGCTTCATCCTGCACTTCTTGACGTTGTCTATTCCTCTGGGTCACGACCTTCTCTCAACTCCATGTTGTGGAGATATTCCTCCGTTGACTCGACGTCGAACTCAAGTGGTTGAGTGATCGGAACCATTGCGATGCCGTGTTCTTCGCACTGCTTCAAGCGTCGAGCAGTGGCTGGCTTAGTTCTGTTTATGCTATAGACCTTGATGCGGCTACGAGATCCTTAGCGCAGTGTTCTAGAAAAATATGTGCTCCAAAAGCTGGGGTTGCAGGGTTATCTTACTGGCAGGAGGACGTAACATGAAGATCCCAGTTCCTAGTTTCGAAGTTAGCGACTTGCGTAAACGACAGGGAATGTTTGCATACCATGCGCTCCGCACATATGTAGGTTGCGTCTAGAAGAAAAGTTAGCGTTAACGGAACGCAACTACGCTTTTGGGCGAGGAGACTTGCATTTAGAGCATTGTCCCAGCATCGGACGCAGAACTCCAGCCAGCCCTCAGCATCAACCGGCATCTCATATTCCCATACGCGCCACGAGTAGTATACCTTCTTGCTCAGCTTATCAAAGGGTACTTCATACCATATACTCCCGCCGTCGCCACTGACTTCGACCCGCTCGGGCCAACCGCTGCCACTGAAGGCCCAGCCGGTAAGTTTGATTTTGCCGTCGTGGATGATCTGGTCATGGTTGAGTGGCGTCATGATGGCACTCGACACGGGCATTGTTTGAATACTGAAGCCATTACTGTACGTATTGTTGTGCTTTCCAACCTGTGGGGTATAGTAGATGTATTCTTTCATCTGCACTGGCGCCAGGCTGGGCTGACCGATGACGTTGATCTTGTACAGCCATTTGCAGCTTCGGGCTCCAATGAAGCCAAAGACGACCACACGGAGGGGATATCCATGGATCCTCGGCAAGGGCTTGCCGTTCATCTCCCAGGCGAGCATGACTTCGTGGATCTTGACTTTGCGATACGGAACAGAGACGGCGTAATTGAACACCTGTCCCTTCTTGAAATATGTGTCGGCTCCGTAGAACTCCACGTGTTTACCGCCGTCCTTGAGACCGCCGCAGTACTTGATGACTTTCTTTAAACTTACTCCTGTCCAACGAGCCGTGCCAATGGCACCTTCTCCCCAGGGTGCATTGATCAGCTCGTCGCCGTCACCAGGATATTCGTGGATTTGTTCGATACGACGAGTGCCCGAGCATTGCAAAGTGGCTGTTTTGGTCATGCGCGGGAAAATGGATTCATCCTGTAGCTCCTTCAGAGATATTTTCTTAGGATTATTCACCATCCCATCGACGTCGAAGAAGAACTTATCAGCATCGATCTCAGGGATGCCGCCGTGATTGCGGACAAAGAAGTCTTCGTTCGGTGTAAGTTCCGTCTACCTTGATTAGTCTGCGGCTTGAGAAAAGGCCGCCTCAACACTTACCTTGACCAACCTATCCTACAGAATGTCAGCGCATGACCACGTGAGGTTCTTTGTTATGATACTCACTCGAGGCGGCTCGCCGTTGTATGGAAACTGCAGCACATGGATCATATCCGAGCTCTTTTCTTCCTGTACATATTTCCAGGAGATGTCGGGAATATCCTTCAGCGTAGGACCCATCGCATAGTGGTAGTACTTCCATCGTATTCCTTCCAGGATGGGGTTTGTTTCCGGCAATGGCTTGAACTGAAACTCTGGAGGCTATCAAGATCAGCAAAGTCAGTCAACTATCAGACCATCTCCCCTAAGATGCAGCTACCCGAACAACCCGGATGTAGAGGGACTATTTCGCTTGTAGTGCATGAGCCCGAGAAGCGAGGGTAATGCTTACAACTGGGAAGTCATATTTCGAAAGAATTTCAGCAGCCTGCTTTTTCTTCTCGGGATACTGCACTCGTCAGCTAAGCACGTAGGCTATCGGTTCCCAGAGTACCTTCTCCCATTCAATGTATCCATCCCAGCCCTCCCGCTCTTCCGCAAAGTAAGGCTCCTTGCCCTGGATTTCGAACGGCTTGTGGTTCGGTTCTGCTGGTGCCATTATGATTTTCAGTTACTGGAAAGATTCTCCAACGAGACTCGCAGGCTGGCTCTGGACGCGGAAAAAGGTGCAGTATTTAGGAGCAGCCGGTATATCGACCGTATCGGGATGGACGGCTGGACAATGGTTCGTCATGTCGTTACGCGACATGGTTGGGATGCAACTCACAAGCATGTCATCAATCCCCCGCATCCTACTGGTCCGGCAATAGTCACGACAGGAAACACGGGAATGCAACTGTTCGATCCATATTTACGTGCGTCACCGTGATGGCCGTTAGTATCGTGTACAGGGATGCTCGACGGCCCAATGGTATCGTCGCTATCTCCGAAAACAGCAGCTAGGTGAAGAAAAGCATGATATTGCTGATAAAGGCACCTTAGTGTGCATCAAAATACGAGTTGCTGGCTTACATCGCTGGTGGGAATGCTTTGTATCCTCGGTATTGCCAGCACGTTTCTGGGCAACCTGCGGGGATAGTCCGGGAGATACCACATTCATACGTCATGAAGAGACCAAAGAGTACAGGACTCACGGATGTACAGGTATAGCCTAGACCAATCAACGAATTGCCCGCGGTATATAATCAAGAGCCGTGAAACGGTGAGAAAAGACTATCGGGTGGGTAGCGGCTCGGTACCTTGAAAACGTACTGAGAGGGATGAATTAGGTTTAGCCTACTTTGGAGAGATATGTGCAGCGTGCCTAGTTCCACCGATATTACCTCCGCGGGAAGGACCCATGTACAGTCCTAGCCTGGCGGTTGTCAAGGAAAAACAAGATGAGATGGAGTACCAGCCAAATTAAGCCTTCTCGTTACCATGCTCATCCTGGTCTCCAAGCATGACTGCATGCTCGCTTTCACTCAATTTCCACATCCACTTCACGCCTTCATCATCTGCTCTCTTCCGTATCTCAACGTCGACATCGAAATCCGGAGCAGGGATGTTGGTGGTCATCTCAGCGTTCAGCGAGGTTGGGACGACCCATTTTCCGTCTTTTGGCACGATCTCGAACCTCAACAACAGCATGGCCGCAAACGCAAGTAGCTCCGTGGTAGCGAAGTGACGGCCGGGGCAAAGCGTAGTTCCTCCACCAAATGAGCGGAAGGAGACGTTGCTCACACGAGGACGGGTCTTGTCCGTGAAACGATCGTAACAATACTCTTCTGCGTCGGCACCCCAGCGCTCATGGTCGAAGTGCTGAGATGTTAGAGGCATGAAGACGAGTGCGTCCTTCTTCAGAAGGTACTTCCCATCGAGAATATGGTCTTCTTCCACTCCTCTGACGCCAGTACCTACTGCTTCCACGCGAAGTACCTCTTTGAATGCGGAGTGCAGCAGCGGGCATGAGACTTTCAGTGCAGTTATGTCTACCGTTCGCACAGGATTGCCAGATTCATCCTTGGTATGCACAACTTGCGTAAGTATCTCTTCCCGGCATGCCTCATACACCTTACGATCCGAATAGAGGTGAATGACAAACCAGAATGCTGACGGTAAGGTATTGCCGAGAACTGCCACACCGCTACCACCAACGAGTTGCGAGAAGTCCTCCAACGGGTATTTTCGTTCCGTGTAGTAGTCGTATATCTTCTGGACGAATCCGGAGTATCTTTCGTGGCCGCCTTGTCGGAAATAGTTTTCGAAAGTGTGACCGAGAGACTGGCTGGCCGCGACACTATCCTTCACGAACCAGTGACCTCCTTTGATCATCGTAGGTATTCCGTAGAAGAAGGTCCTGCTATCATTTTAGTATGGTTCATGAAGAGAGAATAAAAACCGACCAGTAGGTTTTGCGAACGGCGCTGTCGCGATATGGATTCTCGGGACCATATACGCCATCGGTGGTTGGGACAATGATCGCCTCTTTCACCCATTCAAACAACTTTGTACTGCGCGACTGTTGTCCTTGAGGGACCCAATCATCCATACTTTCTTCCAGAGATTTGAGCATGATTTGGTTCATGTGATCCAAGTCCTTTCCAGGTGCCAGAGCTTTGAATTGTGTGTGTCCAGGACTGTGTACGTGAGAAGGTCCATTGCGCCAAGCATCGGCCTCATGCTTCTGAAGTTCCTTGGCTACAGGACTGAGGTTGAACATCTTGTGAGACATGCCATCCTCGACAGACTGAAAAGTCAAAACCTTGTGTTGGCGTTGAACCACGTTGATAAGCTGCGGATCATTGATCACGTAGAACCTTTGCCCTGGCAATCGCAGTGTGAATATAGGGAGGTGTCCATATCGCTTCCTATCGATAGTCAGCATTGCTTTGTAAACAAGACAAAACGTGAGCATGGAATTGGTCATACTTCAGGTACGCGAAGTAGGTATGTTTAGACAGACCAACTGCGGGGTCGATGAATGGGAGTTGGGTCTCGACAGCAGGTGGTTCGCGTGGATCTTGCGTTGCGCGAAGGAGGAGTTGCAGCGCAATGTAGATGGCAGCTAATGCTGCGCCTACAACGGCGATGTTGGCAGATACTGAAGGCATTTTTCACCGTGCCACTGTTTTGTGGGCAGTATCGCGTGCGTGTTGTTCAATCAACAGCGCCGCAGGACACTTTATTGCGCAGTGATTGTTACCTGGCCAAGCGCTCGCTTACCAAGGAAGGTATGGCCGTCCCCCTAGGGCAAGTGCTGACTGGGCTTTCACCCAATCATTCTGGGTGATTTACGAAGGTGGGACCTGAGACAATCTCGCCTTGAACCTTTGTACAATACTCCAGTGGAACCACCTACAAACAATGACATTCACCAAATGACGTTGCAAGATGAACGATGGGATGTTAAAAGGGGTGAAATGGGTGTTTTTCCCTCAGTCAACGTGCCACTGCTTGAGCCTTGTTTATCTCGTGAGACAGTGAAAGGAATGCTTACGAAATCTTCTTCGGTAACACGAAGCGAGGTGACAGTCTGGAGGCCGCTATGAGTACATTGTCGTATAGCTGGATCTAAGGACCTGCTACAATTGCACTTGATGGCAAGGCGCCGCAACACAAGAACACAACCCTCATCAATCAATGAGGTACCCGAAAGTCATACGAAGTAGACGTACCTACCCTTGAGGGTGAGGATAAGATAAGATAGTGGTACGACCAAGCCCCGCACTTCTTGGCGCCTTAGTCGCCCAAATCCGTGGCAGGGGTGGGGTAACCGTTAACCACCGACTACCTATTCGGGCACTTCCACATTCCATTCCACTGTTGCCGTCGCCATGGACAGAGTCGTAATTGTCTAGTAGCCACGGACCATCCTAGCGGTGCATCATGTACAGGCCCCTGTAGAGCTTTCTATAACTCATGTACACTTTATCCTATCTGGTGATGAGGATAGCGATATCGGCCGTCGCCAAGGATCGTCAAGATCCTAAATGCAGGGAACAGCAATCCGGTATCTGCAAGGTACCAACGGCCTTCTTAATGAAGGATAGATGAGCGGACCATGGTCACATCGGTCTACCAAGTGCCGTAGACATCCTTAGCTACTGGACTACCACGCCTAAGCCATAAGTTCAACTCTATAAAGCTCCCAGTATAACCGGAAAGCGCCACCCTCCTCTTCCACTACTATAGCTGTACCTCTCCTAAGGGTCGATCGTCACGATGTGGCTTCCCTCAACGACCGCTTTTCTTTCCATTGCCGCTCTGGTGCCTAAGGTTCGAGCACTCGCCCTACCTCCATCACAAGCTCTTCTCTCCAGAAGAGATAACCTCGATCAGATAGTCCTCCCGGGCTTCCCGCACCCCAACCCTACCGTCTCATACTGGCAAGAACCACCGCATCGCATCGCCAACCTCCGCACCACCCCTGATCTTCCCACATCGGAGGTCTTCGACTATGTTATCGTTGGCTCTGGCATCTCAGGCGCAGCCATCGCCTTCAAGTTGTTATCACGTGACCCAAGCCTCTCCATTTTGATGCTCGAGGCCCGTACCGCAGCTTCTGCAGCTTCGGGGCGCAACGGCGGCCACTGCAAACCAGGCGACTGGAAAGAAGTCAAAGACTGGGTAGAGCTCTATGGCGAAGATGAGGCGCTGAGGATCGGCAAGATGGAGCAAGATTGCGTGGATGACGTGCGCGATTTCGTGCGCACGTACAATGTTTCATCAGGATGGCAAGATGTAGAAACCGCGGATCTGTACTGGACGAAAGAGGCGTTCGACAAGGCTGTCGATATCAAGGAATTCCAAGATGAGCTGGAAGAACGCAGACCGAACGATGGGCCTTGGAGCAACAAGCGAACGGTGTATGCAGGCCAGGCAGCAAGAGACTATTGGAAGTGGCCACAGATTCTCGGTGCTGTGGCGTACACTTCTCATACGCAAAATCCCTATTTGACTGTCTGCGCAATACTCGAGCAGAGTCTGGAGAAGGGTTTGAACCTGCAGACCACGACCATAGCGTTGAGTATCGATCAGGTGAGCAACAGCTCTAAAGCTGGCGCAAAATGGGAGGTCAAGACGGATCGCGGAACCGTCAAGGGAAAGCAAGTAGTCCTTGCCACGAACAGCTACACCAATGCGCTACATTCAGGCCTTGCGAAAACCGGCTTCCTCGTCCCGCAAAGAAACCAAGTTGCAGCCGTACATCCATCGAAGGACACCTCAAACAACACAGTCTTCCGACGAAGCCACTCCTACCCTGACTTGCACAGCGGAAACAACTACATCGCCATCCGCGCTCCAGGCGACATTGGCGCAGGCGATGTCATCGTGGGCGGAAGTACGAAGTTCTCGCCTACAAGAGAGAGGAACATCACAGATGACTCCGTGATCAATCAAGATATCGCGGATGATTTGCATGGCGTGGGCCGCGTTGTGTTCGGGTACGAGAACTGGGGCGAGACCACGAAGGTCGTCAAGGACTGGACGGGTATCATTTGCAACACGCCTGATGGGTTCCCGGTGGTTGGCGGGCTACCTGAGGAGGATGGTTTGTGGGCATCGGTGTGCATGAACGGACATGGGATGGCGTGGGCTTTCCGGAGTGCTGAGGCGCTGGTGCAGATGATGACTGAGGGAGAAGCTCCAACGTGGTTCCCAAAGTCGTTTGATATTAATCGTGCGTGGAATTATACTGCGGAGGAATGAGATAGTATTGAATAAAACATGACATACCAGAACAAGTCGTCGAGCATTGTGATGCCCATTCCAAAATCTACTTTCCTAGTACACCTGACAAAACTGACACCAGAACATGGGTGCTATATGCATGACTGGTCCGTGCGAGATTAGCGTGCATGGCGACGGTTCTAGAAAGGTCAGAGGAAACTTCTCCTAGCATCGCCAGCTTGCGCATGTTGCACATATAATGGCGCGCGCAGACAAATCGAGCCAGTCATGACATTCGCCCTTCGCCTCGCTCGCCCTCTATACTTTCGATACAACCTCCGAAGCTACGCATCGTCTCTTCAACCGAACAACATCTTCTATCGGACAATGGCGACCGAAAACACATCGAACGCAGTACCGCCTGCAAGCAACAATACGGAGAACGCAGAACGATCCCCAGATCAACCCCTGCCCCTGCCCGAGCCGCCGTCCGACACTAAAGCCGTCGAGCTCGACGTGAGCACCGGCAACGCCGTCAAACTCGACCACCTAGGCCCCATGGTCGTCAACCGAGATGGAACGCTCAGTCGCATCGCAAACTGGGAACAGATGACTGACATTGAGCGAAAGAACACACTGCGAGTGCTGGGAAAGCGGAATCAGCTGCGCATGGAGACGCTGAAGGCGGCCGAGGATGCAAAGCCAGCATCAGACTGATGTGGATACACCCTGAGAACTCTTCAGAACAGGTCGAAATACGCTTCAGCCATGGTTACACCTAACAAACACAGCGGTTGTACGAATTTCCAGGAGTTGGACGAAGTTCGAGGCTGCGCGTGCCGCCAGTGACGTCAAGCGCGACGAACTATGATCGTCCAACAACATTCGACCAACCTCCAGATACCACCCACAATATACCCAAATTTTCCTTGCTTGCCTCTCGATTTCCTTTGCTGCCGTGCGCCGTGCATATTCTTTGTGTCTCTCGCGATGGCTGCCGAAAAGGCCGACTCAGTCCACTCCCCAGACCCCGAGATCCCCCAAGATCTCCCCAATGAGGACCGCCTCAAAGAAGCTGCCGCCGCGGCTGAGAAAGCTATAGCCGCTCAGGGCATGGCGAATAAGCTACGCGAGACTGCCTCGTCGTTCACGGACCCGAAGAAGCGCGAGAAGATGCTTACGGACGCGTATAACAAAGAGATGGAGGCCCATGGCAACTCGAAGAAGGCACGCATGCTGCAGAGTGGGGCGTTTCAAGGGACAATAGGCGGAGCTGGTATTGGTGGTGCTGTGAGTGCAGGCGTGGGCACGCTCGTGGGCACAGTCGTTGGAGGCGTGACTGCGATACCAGCGACAGGGCTGGGTGCGTTAGCTGGGGCTGGCGTTGGCGCGATACATGGGCCGTTCATAAAGTTGGGAAACCTTGCGAAGGGAGGTGGCAAGGGAGACGACCAGAAGAATGGGAAGAAGAGCGAGAAGCAGGGTGAGAAGCAGGACGGCAAACAAGCGGCAGAGGAGATCTCGCCCGACGACGACGACGTAGTCCCGGACCCCAAGGCCTTGCGCCAGGCTGCTGATGCGCTGGCCGAAGAACGCGCAAAGAAAGGATTGGACAGCGAGCCATCAGAAAAGGGAAACAATGCCTCCAAACCAGGCAAGAAGAAGCCAAGGAAAATCGAGATACGGTCCGGAGGCCAGAAGCAGAACCCCTCATAACGGCCTTACTTTGTTTTACCAAAGGATATCCACACACTGGCATATGAAGCATTCGACCTTTCTTGGCTGGGGATTAAGCGCTGTGTGTTTTCGCTGGCATATTAGATCATGACAGGCACGGCGTTCTGGCACTCTGATCAGTGGATTACAGCAGGTTGAGAAAAATTTCGGGGTTTTCTAGCGTTGATAGCGATTAGCATGAGTATCTTCAAGCACTTTTCTGGTTTACACTTGCATTATCCATCCATGATCAAGACTGTTCCCCCACACTCCTCTCAACACTTAAACCTTATGCGTTACCATAGGGCTCGCTTTCTGTCAGCCGGTCAACCTCTGTGAAGTTCTATATACCGCTTTTCGTTCCACTAAACCGACTCCTTCCTTGTTTGGAGAGAGAGTGTAGGCCTGTGTAGGTGTCGCCGGAGGGGAAGTTGCAAAGGGCGTTGCACGGATGCTGGTGAGGGAGAAACGGGACCATGTTGACGTGCTGAGATGTCTTCCCTGTCAGTGATTGAGCAAATAGGTGGAGGTGTGGTGTGGGCGGGGGAAGGCAGCACGTTGTTGGTGTTGGGTGTGAGAATGCCGACAAAAGGTCAGCGGCGTGCTGATGTTCACATGTGGATCCGTCCATCGCAGTGTGTAATAGGAGTATAAGATAACCTTATCAAATAAGCTTGCCGTTACGCTTTACTGAGTGAGGTACTTAGTGTGTTAACTAATATCAGGTAGTATAGACACATGTAGGCATGTCTATGTTCACTACAACGTGCCCACCAAAAAAAAAAAAAGCAAAAAGCAGACGACAAAGTCTAACAACTTACTTGTACGTCTACTGAATCGAACCCACGCTCAACTACGATCCTGCTTAGTAAAGCCTCACGACAATCGCAGCTGAATTGCGAGCTGATTCTGAATGAAATATGCTGAACTTAGAATATATATATAGTACAAGTTAGAGACTTGATAGTTTTATTTAGACGGGCTGAGGGGAAAGGCAAAAGGTAAAGGTGAAGGGTGAAGATGAGGGTGAAGTTCACCTCGTATAGGCGACTTGTAATAGGTATACGTTCACTCACCACAGAGGGAGAATGTCACGAAAAAGCAAAAAAAGTAGACGGCTGAGTTTAATAACTTAACTGCCAATCTACTGAATCGAACTCACGCTCAATATCCAACACCTGCCACCTGGCCTTACGGCAGTTGAACCAAAGAATTGCGAGTCGAGTCCGGATAGGATATGCCGAACTTGAAAATATCTATAGTACAACTAATTAAGTTCTTACTGATCCCGGACTTGGTGATTCCATTTGGAAGTGCTGAGGGTGAGTATCACCTGCCTGCATAGCTTCGCTCACTTTTCAAAGACTCGATCACATTCGTGACAGTGACGGCTTCGTCTCAGCCTTGTTTTGCCCTTTGATATGCTTAGCATGGCCAAGGTCCTCGAAATATGGCATCCTGTGTGGGCGGCGTACAATGCGTATGCGTTCATTCACCACAGCGGTAGAGGCAGAAAAAAAGCAGACGGATAAGTTTAATAACTTAGCTGTCCGTCTACTGAATCGAACTCACGCTCAATATCCAACACCCGCCACTTGATCTTACGGCAAGTTGAACCAAAGAGTTGCAAGTCGATTCTGGATAGTATATACCAAACTTCGAAAATTCATATAGTATATCAATTGAGAAGTTCATACAAGTTGTAGACTTGGTGGTTTCATTCCGAAGAGTTGAGGGTGAGGTCAATGTCACTTTGTGTAGGTGGCGTCCAACGGATATGTGTTTGTTCACCACCAAGGTCGTTCACTCACTCCGAAGGCTATTCATTCACCTCACCACAGTTCATCACTTCACTAAAAATGGCAAAAAAGCAGACGGTGGGGTTTAATAACTTGGCTGTGCCATCTACTGGAATCGAACCCACGCTCAACTACGATCCTGCTTAGTAAAGCCTCACGACAATCGCAGCTGAATTGCAAGCTGATTCTGGATGGAATATACTGAATTTAAGAAATCTATATAGTATTAAAGTACGAACATCGAAAATAGAGCATTCATAAAGATTGAGAGATTGGGAAGTTCACAGGTGGCAGAGGTGGTGAATTCACTGAATATCTATTTGCAGACTACATAGCCTGGTATGCCTCAGCTCACTGACCGAACACAGCTTGACCCACGTATTGCCCATCCAGAGGCAACTCAAGCTACTAAGATCTCCACCTTAAACTCGCATCCTCCCCATCCCCAGCCTACTTCTTCTCCTCCAGAGCAGCAGCCTCAGAAGCTATTGAGTCCAGTCAGCCTTCTGTATGACTTCACGATTTGACAAAGGTAACTTACACTGAGGGCCTCCAGCCTGGGCCTCCTTGGCATCACCTGAGGTGGGAGCGGCGGGGGTTTGATGAGCTATTGAGTCCAGTCAGCCTTCTGCATCACTCTAAAATTTGACACAAGTAACCTACACTGAGGCGCTCCCCGAAAAGGCAGCTCCTTGGAGATTGTGAGGGCCTGAGCATGGGCAGCCCAAGCCTTGCAGGCCTTCTCGAAGTTATCTTTGACTGCAAAGTCGCCATCGAACTTCTGCTGGATGAAGCGCATCATGTAGAGATATAGGACGGTGGTGCGCAAGAGAGGGCCGCGGGGATTCGGGTCTTGAGCGTGAATTGCCCTCCAGAACGGAAAGAGCTTCAGATTGCTGTCGCCAAGCGGATCATCCGAATTGATCTTGTTCTTGTTATAGGTCTTGAGGCAGCCATCCATGGCTTGGCGTGTCAAGCCGATAAGTCCCCTGCCCCACCACATATATGCACAGAGCTTGTCCGTCCCGTCATTGCTATCATCGCCCGAATCCTTGAAGAAGCCGATGACGAGGAACTTATGGTATTGCGAACCATGCTGGCCCCTCTCGCTCTTGAGTGGCTCCACCCAATCGCGGTACTTCGGCATGACATGGTGATTCGGGTCGGTTTTGGGGTCGGAGATTGGGGTCATGATCTTGTCGACCTGGACCTTGAACAAGGCGAACTCGGAAGGAAAGGTAGCCTTAGCCCAATTCTCCAACTCTTCACGGGTGAGGCTAACAGGTGCCATGGTGATGAAAGTGTCCGGATGAATTGTAGTTGGAATGTAGATAATGAGGGCTGGATGATGGCGAAGTAGACGAGCGAAAAGGCTGGTTTAAATGTTGCTACTGACACGAGAGGGAGCCTTCGAAGCGCGTTTGAGGGCTTCCGTAACTGGCAGTCACGCTCTGCCGTGGCGACGAAATCTGCAAACGGGCAAGCTTAGCTTCAACACTGAGCTGTCCCAATTGCCCTCGTGTCGTCACACAAACAGAACAATGGAAAAGAATCAGATTGGCACGAGTACCTTTTCGATTGACATCCAACTACTATCGAAACCATGACTGAAGTATTCCAACCAATCCCGAAACCATGACTATACTACGCTGAAAGCTACCGTTACTCCGCTAAGCTTCAGCCAATGATTAACATCACATGCACGAGCTTGTAACCCACTTCCGTGATGCTTTGACCAGGGTCTCGTTTGAGACAACATAGAGCCTCCCTCAACACCGCTCAATTGTGTCCTGTGATGCTTGCGTAAACGCTTCCAACCGGATCCTCGGCAAAGGCCACCACATAGCTCCACATCTCTGCCATGGTGCCTGGCTTCATGGCGGAGATTATCGTTAGAGAAACGGAGATAGTGACGAAGAGCACTATGAAAGCGGCGGTGGAGTCGTTTGTGTCCACGATAGTGGTCTCCCGAACGGTCTGGGGGCCCTGTTCAAGGTTGTCGTCGCCCTCTGGCAGGGGAATCTTCTCGGGTGACACGTACGGGCGAACCGTCGACGCATCGCTGACGTCGTCGTCATTGTCGTGAGCATCATCTGTAGCAAGGAGAACAGAAGAGGTCTTCTCGTCATGCTCTACGTCCCAGCGGGTACGCCGACGACGACCGCCACCACGCGAGGTGGGAGTGGCCGGCGTCAAGTTGACCACGATACCTGACCCGCAGTCTGATTAGCAAACTTATTCCGGAGCCATAGCCTCAGATCCGTGAATCCACAACCAGTGGGAAAGGAACTTACCGTTGGAATTCTCCTGCTCGGGGACCTCGTGCTTCCCAACCGGATATCCAGCCCCTCCCAAGAACTCTCCACTCATCAACTCCTTCACATGAGCGTCGCCACCCAAAATCTCGGCCTCCCTCTCAATCCATCCGTGTCCCTCCTTCTCCTCCTGCTCTAGACCTGCTGTCTTCGCAAATAACTTCGCCCTAGCCCTCTCCAGCCTCTCCTTCCGCAAAGTCCCGCTCTTCCTCAACACCCCAGCACGATCCGCACCGCCCTTGTCCTTACTTAACGTACCTTTGTTTTTCTCATTCTCGTTCTCATTGTCCTTGTCCTTCACCACAGGCGCAGAAGCCTCCCTAACCGCCCACAGCGTAGCTTTCTCCGCGGCAGCCTCTTCGGCATCCTGCTTCACGAGGCGAGCTATCATCTCCGTCTTTGTGCCGCCGGACTCGAGGCCGCGGCGCGAGAGGAGAACAGCGAGTTCGGCGTTCTTGATTTTCTTGTAGTCAACCATTGTGCGAGTGCGCGTTGGAGGTTCGGCGGGTGCGAGGTGTTGAGCGTAAAAGGTGAGTGTGGGTTTGATGAGCGTGTGTGTGTGAGTGTATGTGGTTGAAATGGGTGTGCAAACGGAAGGCAGCAGTTCAAGCGAAGGCGGTCTACGCGCGTGAAATCGTTGACCTGGGTGACGGGCGTTGCCGGGGCGCTCGAGTGAAGAAGCAACCTGTCGTTACATACATATTGGACTGATAAACAAGGAAGAAACGAATAGTCGATGCTCATTAGGATGATACCAACGCCACAACACTTCACGGAAATAGTGAGCAAGAAAGCAAAACGCAACACCGTAATACCGACAGCATCTTCATCCAACCATTACTGTGCTGCTGGAAGCGGAGACTACCAACACACCGAGCCGCCGACCGTCTTGTCAAACCAAATGTCCTTCCAATTCAATAACTGCGACTCCTCAAGGCAAAATGGGTATCTTTGCAATCCACTCCGGCACCTCCTTCCAATCCTGTTCTTGAAACCTTGCGAGCAGTCGAATTTTCACATCTGCCGCCTTCGCGGTGATTTCGGGAACATCAAATTGCCTTAGAGGACCTCCTGGCTCGCAGTAGTTCCTGAAGATGTTGTGAAAGACGTAGGGCCCCGCGAACTTTGTCAAGCCATCGATCAAAGCCTCCATTTGCTCATCCGTCCACTCCTTCCCTATGTCAGCAGAAGAGAGATGTGCAGGAGGTACAGTACGCTTCTTGAAGACGTCTACACGGGAAAAAGGGATGCCATTAGCGTCTCGTTCTTCCCTCCCCTCCGTCGCTTCGTCCATCCACGTTGCCATCTTCTTCTCGAAGTACTCCTGCCTCAAACTCAAAGCTTGGCGTCGATGCCGATCTGGCTCGACTTGTAATCGGCAAACATGCAGATCGATCCAGTGATTCCTTTTCTCCACTCGTAATGCTTCCAGTTCTTGCTTATGTTGCTCGTGCCGTTCCTGTTCGCGACGTTTTCGCACAGCGTCTTCGTGTGTATGCTTCTTCTGAGCCTCGTCTTTGAGCCTGCGTAGAACTACATGATAAGTTTCAGAGAGTCTTCTGAGTGGAGCGATGACCTCGTTGTCAATGTCCTTGATGAGTCGGTCGCCCTTATGTCGAGGAGGGAGCTTGACTTTCCAGTCTGCAATCCTGTCCTTGAAGGCAACGATGGCGCTGACAAATGGAGCGATGATACGCATAGCATCTAAAGACGACTGAAAATCATGGTACTTCTGCGACAGCCAATCGTAGAGCAATTCTAGATAGTTTACAACATGTCGAAATATGTAGCCATATGCATCAGCCTTGAGCGATTTGCGCGCCTTCTCACCGCTACCGGCGCCATATTTGGAGAGTAGACTTTGTAAGTTTTTAGTGATGGTGGAGACTTCGTGCATCTTTGTATCAGAGTCAACGAAAACCTCAAGGGCTTGTTGACATGCTTTCTTGATGTTCATTGCGTCTTCGGTCTGACAATCACCACTTCGTTCCCTTGAGTCTAAAAATCTGACCACTACGTCAATGTCGGAGAGCTGGGCAGCGTCGTTCCCTTCATTGTCATTGCCATCCTCGTCCTGCGACTCACCCTCTTCACTAAGCTCCCCAAGATCGACCACGTCCGGAACTGGTTGAGCCGGACCATCTTCTTCGTCATCCTCCTGCAGTTCCTCGGCTACATTGTGAGTGTGATGGTCACGGTTCAGCAGATGGTGATGTTGCGAGGTGTCGTTCATCGAGCGCTCTGCCTCTGCACTAGGTTCTGGAGCGCGGCTAGCCTTTTTCGCTTTCGACTGCGTCTGTTCAGGATGCTCGGGTGCTCCTTCGACTTCATTATCCCTACTAGATGTGACACATACACTCTGCAGGTTCTTTGATGTCTTTGGCGGTCTGCCTTTTCGACGTTTAGGTTCTGGCTCCTGAGGTTGAAATCCTTGCTCTTGTTCTGATGCAGTGCTTAGGATATGGAGGTCCTTCGACGCTTTCGGTTTCCTTCCTTTACGATGCGGAGGCTGCTCCGTTTCCATGGGGTAGAGTTGCTGCTCCGGTTGCTTAGTACGACCAGAGCGTTCGTCAGTGTGGCTTTCCGTATTAGACGGTATATCTAGACTATCCGTGATATCGGATGCTTTCAGGTTCTTCACTTTCCGACTCTTGAGACGTTGCAGCTCAGTTAGTTTGGAGCTATGTTGAGGCGGTTTCTGTCCATGCTTCAGTGGTTCGAGCTCGTGTTCATTCTCTCCTTCCACTGCCTCCGCCATTCCATTTTCCGCTGCGTCAGCTCCATCTCTTCGAGGAGACTTCGATTGTCTTACAGTAGCTAATGAATGATGTGCGGCCTTTCGTTTCCCTGCGCGCGAATGTTCCTCTAGCCCTCTCGAATAGTCCAACTGTGAGTCAGGTTTGCTGACCAGCGACTCACTAGCCCGAGATGGTGTTTCTGGAACTTCTTCAAGATACTGTACGTCCGTGATATGTAGGGGTGAAGATCCTGGTGGTGTTTGATGCTCCGTCACTTCTGGTTTCGGTTGACCAGAAAGTGGTACTTGTGCTTCTAAGTCTTGTGAGAGTTCATGCTGCACGAGCTTCTTCGATTTCTTCTGAGGTTTCTGCTGAGCTTTTGTAGACGGTTTGACTGTCGGCTTCTCAGGCGATGATAGACCCAAGTCGAAGGGATCCCCTCTCCTTGCAAGGTTCTGGTGCGGCTGTCTCGCTAGATCCTCACGCAGGAAGTTCACTGGTTTTAGTTTGCCAACATCGCTTTTACGTGTCCTGCCACTTGCTCCTGCAAGGCTACTCGGTCCCTGGTTGTACGAGGTGTGTGAAGGAGACGAAGAGGGAACAGCTGCGACTGTGCGACGACGATTGAGACGGGCGGCGTTGAGGAGGTTCGCGCTTTGGACGGCTGAGTTCGAAGGAGGCTCGTGGACTTGATACCGGGCTTTCTTCGCCGATGCTTGGATTTCGTAGAAGAGCTGCTGCTCAACAAGATCGTCAAAGCTGGTCATCTTGGCCAATGCCGCTGTCACTGGAGTGTAGAGAAGGTAGGATTGGATTGGAATGCGGGCGCCTTGGAAGCATTTGCGGGATCAGACTACAAACCATTAGCCGCCGGGTCTGCGCGTAATAAGGATACACATACACTATACCTATGCGCTACTTTGACATCATATGACGAATTGGTCTATCGATAGTGAAAGCGATTGTAAACTATCATGCCGGGAACATGCGGGGAGCTTCCATGTGGGGTCGGTCGGTGAATTAATTCGGGAGGCTGGCGCGCTCAACAACCGAGCCAACGCGCTGTCACGAGGCTAGAGTAGCCAAGCCAAGCCAAACCCTCGCCCACTACAACATTTACCCAACATCCATCATGCAGGACGACAAAGCAACCACCTCGCTGCCGGCTCGCACCCTGAAGCCCCTGGATCGAAATGCAAGCCATACGTTCAGAGTGCCTGTCAAATGTATTAATGATGGAGACGATGTATCCTTCTTCCTTGCCAGCAAGGCCTATGCCGACATCATGACGTTCATCTTTCAATTGAACATAGCGATGCTGCCTCGTAACACTGGCCCAGAAGGAAAAAAAGCAGAAAACGTTAAGGAGTGGACGTTGCAAGACCCCGATGTGTCGTTCCCACCTGTTATCCAAGAACTCGCCAAGCTTCTCGGGGCTTTGACGCAAATAATTGACGAAGCACCTCCTGATCCTGGTCCTCGTCGATTCGGAAACATCAGCTTCAGGAAATGGTACGACATAGTAAATGAGCGAGTCTCGGATCTTTTGGACCAATACCTACCCGCGGAAGCGTTTACGTCGTTCGACAAATCATCCGGAGAAGATGTCACGGCGAAGCAAGAACTCGAAGCGTATCTGACCGGAAGTTTCGGTAGCTCGCAAAGACTGGATTACGGAACAGGCCATGAGTTGAGCTTTCTTGCCTTTCTGGGGTGCTTATGGAAGCTGGGAGCGTTCCCTCCAACCACCGATGGTGCCACAGAGCGAGCCATTGTGCTAGGTGTTATCGAACCGTAGGTTACTTTGCATTGGTTGCGCTGCCCGACTGACCCTTCCCAGATACCTACAACTAATACGACGGTTGATTTTGACTTACACCCTCGAGCCCGCAGGCTCTCATGGCGTCTGGGGCTTGGATGACCACTCTTTTCTGCCCTACATATTCGGTTCTGCGCAGTTTTCACCCGCAGTATCGTCGCTCACCGAACTGAAGACCGAGGGCTCTCTCCCCTCGGCCCCTGATCCTGGAGACGTAGCAAAAGCGTCTGCGGTCGAACGCGAGCGCAGCCGCAACATGTACTTTAGCGCTATCGGTTTCATTTACGATGTCAAAAAGGGGCCTTTCTGGGAACATAGCCCCATTTTATTTGACGTATCTGGTGTCAAGGCGGGATGGGCGAAGATCAACAAGGGCATGATAAAGATGTACAACGCAGAAGTGCTCTCCAAGTTTCCAGTCGTCCAACATTTTCCCTTTGGATCGCTGTTCGCGTGGGAGCGCGATCCTTTGGCGAAAGAAATCCAAGCCAGCGTCCACACCTCATCCCAGCCTAAGTCGAATGCACCTACAGCGCGACCCCAGCCAGCGTTGCGGGATCCCCTCGCGGAGCCTAGCACGCAAACCACCAAGGGGCCAATGAGTGGCACGGCGGCGCCGTGGGCTTCCTCGCGTATTCCTGCTCGCGCACAGGGTCCAACCGTCCCTGTTGGGCCCAACCAACCCACAAAAGCACCGTGGGCATCCTCGACGCCGTTACCACCACCAGGGGGTACGACGACTGCGCCATGGGCTAAGCCGGGAGCAGCCGCTTCGTCGACGACGCGGGGTACAGTGCCAAACACCCGGGCTCCATGGGCGGACAAGAGGCCGCAAAATTAGCATCAAGACTTTGATTGTCGATGACGATGATACGCTGACGATTAACGAGGGACAGGTGCATGGGGCGGAGTGCCGGAGCATCGAATGGTCAGCGGTCAACGTTTTTAGCGGCTGACGGCATTACAAAGGCAAAGGTAGATGATGGAATGCACATCGCAGATAGATATATTGATAGCATTGCGTGTATCCCCTCGGTCGGAGACGGAAAGGAGGCAGTGCAGTGCTCAAGCAAATGAAATGACTAGCGCGGCATGGTACAAGATGAAACACAAGTGTGTAAAGCACGCACGGGGCACTATTTTTGGGGAAGATGGCGCGTGCCGCTGGTTGGCCAGACTCCTGCCGCTAGCGAGCTAGCGGACATGGCAGGGTCGCAGCTTCCTCGAGGCCGCTTCTTACCTCACTCACGCGCTTTATCTGTGCGCGTTCCCACGCTCCTTTCCTCCTGCTCGTCCGCGGTTTTCGTTCTCCATTGTGCATTCCTCCATCCTTGAGCACTGACCGACCGGAAGGAGTCTACTGCTGACCTTCATCGCAACCATGCCTGGCGTTCGTGAGTACTGTCTAGCTTCAACTTCACTTGCCCCCGCAATGACGCTGTTTCCCTTGACCCATTGAATTCATATCTCGCTAACATGGCTCTGAAAAACAAAGCCCCCGACGCGCTCGACAAGGCCAAGACCGTCTTCAAGAACATCTTCAACCGGAGGAAGAAGAACAAGGACCAAGCAACGCCCGCCGCCGCTGCTCCTGCCGACGCGTCTTCCTCCACCGCGAAACCAACCGGAACGACTACGGCAGCTGAGCCCGCTCCCGCTACGGCCCCCGAGGCTAAGCAAGCTGCATCTACGAGCGATGCGCCTGCCGCTCCAGCTCCAGCACCTGCCCCTGCTGCTGCTGAGGGCGGTGACAAGAAGCCAGAGCAGGCCGCTCTCACTGAAGTGAAGAAGGCGACTCAAAGTAAGTCCCTCTCCTCTATCTACTCAATACCGACAACAATGCCACGATGGGTCGAGACGAAGGCACAAAGTCAGGATGGACTCGATACATTCCTAGGCAGAGGGCTTCTTGGCCTAGCTGCCCCGTTCACCATAATAGGTGAACGGCGTAGGCACTTTCTGTCCGTCCTGGATTGATTCGTCCACCCTAACGACTCTACTCTCCGGCTTTGACGATTTGATATGTTTCTACGATAGCAACGCGACCTACAATAGGACTTTCTGGAAAACTTTTCCTTCTATACTGTACACTAACTCATATCTGCTCCAGCTCCCGAGCCCGCCGGTGCGATCGCTCCTGTCCCACCCACTGCCACCGCCGCCCAGGAGCCCGCTGCTCCCGCCGCAACCGAGCCTAAGGCAACCGAAGCAAAGGCGACTGAAGCTCCCGCTCCTGCCCAAGCTACTCAGGAACCACCCCCAGAGGTCCCGGCTACCAAGCCCGCCCCCGGAATGAGCGCGACTAGCGGTCCTTTGAGCGATGAGCCCGACTTCAGTGCTCCGGAGGAGCCCGCCGCACCTGCTGCAGCACCTGCTGCAGCCCCGGCTGCTACCCCGGCTGCCTCGGAGAAGTAGTACCTTCTATAACCTTACAATCGTTCCTCAGAGAAGTGTGTGTCGAGTGGCGGATGGACGGAGTGCTGTTTCGATTCTACCAGTGTTTTCATTTTTGCATATTACTGCTGTGCGGCCGAGAAGGAGACGGAGACCTGCATTGGTTTTAATGCCTTTCACACACCATTCTATACCCCGGGGTTGCTGTTAGCGAGCGACTAGTCATTGTTTGATGGATTGAGTACGTACACGGAGTTTGAAAATCTAGATCAGTATTCGGACACTTTGAAACCATGCTTCGTGACCTTACGCTACTTTGCTTTTCGTATAGGTACTTCGGGTGACATGTCACCCTAGGGTATATTGCATGTATTTGGGTTTGTGTCTCAACCTGACGACTCTCTGGAACAACGGACCATTCACAAATTAGCAGTTGATTACTCCTAAGGCGGCCCAACGCAGCCTAGTGCGGGGCACCACACGTCAATGACCTGCGGTAGCTGCCCCACTACACTGGGCTCACAACATTGGAACACTACGCCCTTGACCATAAAACATCATTTTGGGTACACACGACGCACATAGCCGCTCGACCGAGGAACGCGTGCAAGGCTCAACAAAGGACACCTTTACGTCTCTCGCTCACGTACCAACAAGGCAACCGACCCGTTCACAAACGCGCGTTCACGCCGTCCATCCAGGCACGCCCTGCTCCACTCTCCGCCACAAAATCCACGCTTTATTGCAAAATGCCCCCTAAATCGGGCTTTTCCCGCGCGAAGAACGTCGATTACGATGAGGACGATATATACGATGACTATAGCGAAGAGGAGTATGCTGAGGAGGGAGAAGGGGAGGGTATGAGCGAGGAGGACAAGCAGCAGATGGCTGCCGGCGTGACCAAAGTCAGGGAAGCGCTCGGGAGTGATTACAAGGTCAAGGAGGTGGATATTCAGGATGCGTTGTGGAATTACTATTATGATGTTGGGAAGACCGTCACATATCTGAAGAGTACGTGAGTCCAATGTGCAGAGGATGGAGCCGCCTAGCGCGTTGTTCGCATTGGCAAGGGAAAAAGGACCCCAAAGTTCGCCTTATGCGGTAGGCAGTTTCAGAGGATGAGCTGACCCAGATACAGACAAATTCGCACCAAAACCGCAAACGCCAGCGAAACCGAAGGCTGTTTCTCGATTCGACCAGGCGGCAGGAGCAGCCGATGCTAAGAAACCCACATCTACTGGTAAGCACATGTCAATAGACGGTACAGAGTCAACGGCCCGCACTGCGTCGAGTTCAAGCCTGGAAAGTAATGGGGGCGGGGATGCGAACGGGTACGGGATCTTGAGAGATACTCTCGCGGGCTTCGCACAGAACTCACTATACACGAACGGACCAGCTCACGGCCACACACCCCAATGTGCTTCGGATTTCGTCTCCGCACGTACAAGGAACTTCTTCTGGGATGTTCCTTGGGGGAATGTGCCCTCAAATAGACTTGCCGCAATCACAGTCCACCCTGCTCCTTACAAAGGAGGCTTACTAGGCGGATCATCTAAGCTGGCAGCATTGGCAGCTAAGCGAAAGCAAAAGCAACAGGAAGAAGCGGCGGCGAAGGCAAACGCCGCCGCTGATGGACAAACGGCAGACAAGGCCGTGGCATTGCTCGATAGACTCAACATCAAAGAGAAGCCAGTATCTGCTTCTGGTCGCGGCGAAGATACAAAGCCACGTTACCCTAGGAAACGTTCAGCAACACCCCCTCCCCCAGAGCCCGAAGCTGTTAAGGAAGAGCCCATTCCTGAGCCTCAAGGACCCCGCATCGAGTTCCCAAATTTGCGCGTCAAGCAGCCGTCCACGTTTGGTGCCATACTGTGTGGCTCTACACCAAAGGAGCCGGAGCGCCAGCATGTAGAAAGAGCATTCAACAATTTCCCGCTACCCTACGCTAACGTAAAGGCATTCACGGATGCCGATCCTTTCTCGAAACCGAGCCCTGATGACTTAGTGCGTCAGGCGCAGGCGCGCAGCGCGGGTGCGGGTCGTTGACTTGTCTTGCTTTTTTCTTCCATCTGTAACTCACTCTAAGTCATGACAGGAACTCCTAAGGCAAAGGCTAAGACTAAAGGGAAAGCGGATGGAGAGCAGCTGGCAGAGTCAGTGGAGAAGCTCGCGGTGGACAACACAAAAGTTAAGAGCAAGAACCTCAATGTCGTAGAAGAATATAGGAGTAGTAGCTTAAAAAGGGTGTCAAACTTCGTCGTGATCGGTAGGTGAAACCCCCTTGGCGTACGTAGCTGCACATTATAAGATTCTGACACCGACCAACAGGCCACGTCGATCACGGTAAGAGCACACTTATGGGTCGTCTCTTATACAACCTCAAGGTCGTCGACGAACGTTCTGTCGACAAACTCCGTCAGGAAGCAGAGACGATAGGCAAATCGTCGTTTGCCCTTGCGTGGCTCATGGATCAAACACCGGAAGAACGTAGTCGAGGTGTGACTGTTGATATAGCCACCGTACCTTTTGAGACGGAGAAGACAAGCTTTACAATACTCGATGCCCCCGGGCATAGGGACTTCATTCCGAACATGATTGCTGGCGTGTCCCAGGCGGATTTTGCTGTGTTAGTGGTAGATGCGCAGGAGAACAGCTTCCAGTCCGGACTCAAAGGACAGACTAAGGAACATGCACTGATTGTCAGAAGTATGGGTGTAAGTTGACGCAGAAGACACATAAAGCAGAACGATATGCTAAATACTACTAGATCCAACGCCTTATCGTCGCCGTAAATAAGATGGACACGGTATCCTGGAGCAAAGAGCGCTTCGACAAAGTTCGCCAAGCTACAACTTCGTTCTTTGAATCCGCGTCCTTTTCTCTCAAAAACATCACTTTCGTCCCTTGTGCCGGTCTAACGGGCGACAACGTCACAAAACGTGTCGACGATTCCCGCGCAGACTGGTACTCGGGACCTACCTTCCTCGAAGCGCTAGAGGCCTCTGAACCCAAAACGCGCGCACTCGAGCGACCCTTGAGACTAACAATCAATGACGTCTTCCGCGGCTCCGGCCAGAATCCTCTCAGCATCTCGGGCCAGATCGAGGCCGGCACCTTGCAAGTTGGCGACATTGTCCTCGCACTCCCATCTCGAGAAACCGCCACTATAAAAGCAATTGAACTTCCCGACGGCTCGCCTGCAGACTGGGCTGTCGCAGGCCAAATACCGACTCTCCACCTCGTCGACATAGACCCCGTCCACTTACGCTTAGGAGATCTACTTTGCGCAACAACGTCACCCGTGCGGCTGGTCAAATCATTCACCTGCAAAATGCTCGCGTTCGAACACGTGATGCCACAGTTCGTCGACGTGTTTCGCGGACGGCAACAGGCGACTGGCCTCATCACGGCGCTGGCGAGCATCCTGAACAAAAACACGGGCGAGGTAGTCAAGAAGAAACCGCGCATCGTCAAGCCTGGGGAGGTAGCGCGTGTACGGGTGGAACTAGAAGGCTCAGCGGGACTGCCGCTCGAGGTAGGAAGTCGGATTGTACTTCGGGACGGCGGGAGAACAGTCAGTGCCGGTTTGCTCGAATCATACACATAATCATAGTCTCTGGTAGTCTGTCTCTCCAATACATACCCCCCAAACAATGCACCACACTCCTCGCTCCAAAACCCCAGAATCATGAAAGTATCATCTTAATCTCACAACCTTGTCTCCACCCTCGCTTCGACAACCGCAGCCAGCGTTCCCTCGCCTACTTCTTCCCCCTCTTCTGCCTCACACACCCACCTTACAACCCCGCTCCGCGGACTCCGCACTTCGAGCTCCATCTTCATCTGCTGTACCACGCAGATCACGTCTCCCTCTTTCACGACGTCCCCGTCGTCGACTAGCACTTCTACCAGTTTCCCTGCGAACGGGATGCTGACATGTGAGGGATCAGACGGGTTCGCACGGCGGTGGGATGACGTTGTCGCCGATGCGGAGGACGTAGTCGAAGAGAGGGATAGAGTGTAAGGGACCGGCGCATGAGACGGGGACGTGAAGAGAATATCAGCCGCTAGCGCATGCGGGAACTCGTTGCGCAGGATGCGGGAGATTTCCAGATGATGAGTTTGGGACCCGGATATTTTCGACGAAGATTCTGAACTCGACTGAGGCGTTAGCGTTAGGGACCAGGCGTCGCCTTTGCGGAGGAGCGTGCTAGTTGGTGAGATTGTCGGTGCAGACGAGGATGTTTCTACGGTAAGTAGAGAGTTTGTAGGATGCAGACGCATCTTGAGGCTTTGTGAGAGCAAGCTTTCTATCCCGCTTTCTAACCACTGCGTGTCGCATTTCCCGGCGAGGAAATCTGGATGCGAGGTTATGGCGCAGAGAACGGGGATGTTTGTTTTCACGCCTGGGATCCGCGTGTCGTGGAGGGCGCGCTGCGCTTTTCGTACGCAGGCGTCCCACGACGAGGATGTCACGATGAGCTTTGCGATTAGGCTATCGTAGTCTGCGGATATGATGGTTGGCTGGGCGTGAGAGAGGTGCGTGTCGACGCGTATGCCGTTGCCGGAGGGGAAGTCGAAGGTGGTGATTTTACCGATGGAGAGGGTCCAGTTTGCGGAGGGGTTTTCAGCTGTGATGCGTAGCTGGATGGAGTGCGTAGAGGGTGGTGATAGTGGGTTGAGTGGTGGCGGTGGGAGGTCGCAAGAGGGGAGGGAGCCCCCCTGGGCGAGGAGGAGCTGCGCTTTTACGATGTCAGTTGTTGTTATGGCTTCGGTGATTGTGTGCTCGACTTGGAGGCGAGGATTTATTTCCAGGAAGTAGTAGGTTTGGGTGCTGGGGTTGAGGAGGAATTCAAAGGTGCCGAGGGAGAAATATTGGATCTGGTGGTTTGTTGTAGTCAGCGAGGAGAGGGAGAGGGAAGGAAGGGGAGAGATGTACGCTTTTCGCCATGCGAATGGCGTCTTCGATGATTTTTGCTACCATCTTCCGATCTTGGAGGGTGCTCGGCGCTATCTCGATGATCTTCTGGTATCGTCTTTGGATGGAGCATTCGCGCTCCCAGAGGTGTACTACATTCCCGTGGCCATCGCCGATGATCTGGACCTCGATATGGCGGAAGCCGTCTACTGCTGCCTTTTCAGCGAAGAGCTTCTTCGAGGGACTTTCCTCCACAGCACGCTTGACAGCTGCTACTAGAGCTGATTCATCGCGGATTAAGCGGATGCCACGGCCACCACCACCATCTACAGCTTTAACCATGATGGGATACCCGACCTGGGCAGCAAAATTGGCGATCTCTTCTGGCGAGGACGTTGGCGTGAGAAGAGCTGGGGAAACCGGAACATCACCTACAGCCATACAATTAGTTTTTCTTCGAATCAATTTGAGGGCAACGTGGGAACAGAAGCACATACACTTCTCCGCCAACTCTCTCGCCCTCAGCTTATCACCTGTCGCCTCCAAGACCTCCCATCCAGGCCCAATCACAACCACGCCTGCCTCGCTCCACATTCTCTTCACAAACTCCGCGCTTTCTGATAGAAAGCCATATCCAGGATGTACAGCGTCGATGTCATGTTTCCTTGCGATGTCGATTAGGGCATCTATATTCATGAAAGTGGTCGCTGAGGCAAGCTCAATCGCCTGAGTGGCGTGGAGAGCATGAGATGAGTCTCCAGAGGTGTAGATGGCGTAGGCTTGGATGTCGAGTTCGCGGGCTGTGGATATAATCCGGGTTGCTATCTCGCCTCTTATTATGATCAGTTAAGGAAGGGGAGAAAGGAGAGGAGGAGGAACCTATTTGCTACAAGGAGGCGGTGTATAGGCCTTTGTGGTGGTCGAGACATGATATGTGTTATAGTAAATACTCCAGCTGGTCTCTTGGAATTAGATGGACGCTGTTCGATGCTTGAAAAGTAGGAATCGTGAATGCTACGTTTGTTGTATGGTTTGTCTCTACGTTATGCAATTGATTGGAACGCAAATGCTTCAGAACCTGGCAGTACTGTTCCATACGATCAAACCTAGAGAGAATTTTGAAATGTACCGAGACGTCGCATCTCTCTATTCTTCATTCGAAGAGGGAAGATATGAATGAGGTTTAGTGGCGGGGGAGCTTCCAACTGCCTCGGCTCGACCCCAACTTCCCCAGATTCCTCCCCACGCCTCACTCGCCGCGACTAAACGATGTGAGCCAACTTGCGTCGCTCCATTGAGGAGCTATTATCGTTACATATTCATTCCAAAGCCTCGTCTCACATCCCACAATGGCAGACGACGACAATGCGTCCGCACGCAAAGACGCATCGACGTCATCTTCAAGCGCAAAAGACCGCCTTGCCCAAGTCTCCTCGCACGTTGCTCCCGATGCGCAGAAGAAGCGACGAAGACGAAGGCCTGACTCCGATCTTCCCGCAGATTACTCGGACATCCTTGGCCAGATCGCCACACTCCGTAAAACCGCTGCCACGCCCGATCCGAGTAATCGAGGCTACGTGCGGCAGAAGCAGGCGGGTAAACTGTGGGTACGGGAGAGAGTCGAACAATTGCTGGACACAGGGAGCTTTCAGGAGGTGGGCAGTGTGAGCGGAACTGTGAAATGGAAGCAGCTGGGAGGCCTCAAGGAAGAGCCTGAAGAATACGTGCCTAGCAACAATGTGCAAGGTTTCGGAAAGCTGAGAGGAAGAAAGATTGTGTTTACGGCTGATGACTTTTCGATAAGAGCAGGACATGCGGATGGAGCATTGATGGAGAAGACGGTACCGAGTTCAGCTTACGCTTACAAAGACTGAACACTGATACACTACAGATATACATGGAGAAGCTTGCGATAGCTCTACAACTGCCCATAGTCAAACTCGTCGATGGCTCTTCGGGTGGGGGCTCAGTAACTACGATCCGCTCAACTGGCTTCTCCTATGTCCCACCTCTCCCCTCCTTCGCCCACGTCATACAGCAGCTGAACATGGGCATTCCAAATTTAGGCGCTGTCTTGGGTCCAGCAATTGGTCTCGGAGCCGCACGGGTAGTAGCTTGCCACTTCTCCGTCATGGCTGCCGATATAGGTTCTCTTTTCAATGCAGGTCCCAATGTTGTCAAAAATGCTACCTTCGAAGAGGGTCTCTCGTTTACCGACTTAGGCGGACCTTCTATGCATTGCACCAATGGAACAATAGACAATCTCGCTCCAGACGAAGCGGGCTGCTTTGAGCAGATACGAACCATACTAAGCTATTTGCCTGATTCTGGGACCAAGCTACCTCCAACTATCGAGTGCTCTGATCCTGTAGATCGCATGTCTGAAGCGCTGCGTTCCATCATTCCCCGTGCACGGAACAGAATGTACAACCCGCGAAAGATCATCACCGAAACCGTGGACCAAGGTTCGTTCTTCGAGATTGGTGCACTCTGGGGTACCACAGCTATTGTTGGCCTTGCTCGTCTAGGAGGTCGCTCTGTCGGAATTGTCTCGCTCAATTGCGAAGTCAACGCTGGAGCGCTAGATGCACTAGGCTCACAGAAGATTACCCGCATGTTGAAGTTTCTCGACGTGTTTAACATACCACTCGTGCAATTTGTCGACATCCCAGGATATGCTATCGGCACAACAGCTGAGCGTACAGCGACCATGCGACATGGCGTGCAACTCGCAACCACTTATTATAGCACCACAATGCCTATCTTTTCCGTCATCGTGCGACGCGTCTACGGTGTCGCTGGTGGTGTTATGCTTGATTGTCGCGACCCGAGGATGAGGGTTGCGTGGCCGTCTGGAATCTGGGGCTCGCTACCGTTAGAAGGCGGGATTGAGGTTGGGCATTCGTTCGAGCTCAAACAAATCGAGAAGGAAGGAGGCAAAGAAAAGCGTGATCAGAGGTACAAGGAACTAGAAGAGGAATATCGGCGGTTGATGAACCCTGTGAGAACGGCAAACCACTTCGGTGTGGAAGAGATCATTGATCCCGCATACACGAGAAGAGTGTGTTGCGAGTGGGTTAGCCATGTTTACGATAGTCTCTTACCTGAAAGAATTATGGGAAGGGTAGCTGGGAAGCTCAAGCCGACCTTTGCATAGCAATGGAGTCCAATATCGATGCACTACCAATTCATCCCACGCTCGTCGACCTTGGCATACTTCCAATAAAGCTAAGATTACAGATAGATCTTCAGTGGGTGGCCTGCCTCCTTATGCCAAACTATCACTTGCCAAAGATGCATACTGTTTGACGTCTTCAATCTATTCTAGGTACCATTTTACGGTTTTTCGCCATATCAATGCAACCGTTCCATCCTTCCTCATCCGTTCAATAATTACTATCTTTAAAATCGCGCACGTTCGATTGGGAACACTCGCACCATGTTGCCGATTAAGGAAGATTCTCGGCGGCCTTGCTTCTGATGTACGTCACGTGCTATACACAACCCGAGCCGTGCCAGCCCTTGGCGAACTCCGCAAGTAGCTTAGAATAACTCCCGTAAACACGGACTGGATACCGTCGAGTGGCGTCTTCTCGGTAGCTTTACTGGTTTCTGCTTGGTCGCCTTACTGGCTTACTGAGAGCCCGGTGTCTCAGCCTCGTGCTCCGATATTACTTTGCGGGGCCACATCCCGCCACGTCTCGTATGGGGAAACCAAACAGAGCAGCAGCGAAAGCGATCTAAGCTGCTTTTGTCGCGGAGTTCGCCCGTTTCGGAGGTTTTGTAGCGTGTATAAGCAATGTTGTACAATAATTCGATAAAGAAGATATAAAAGAAAAGACGCGCGCAGTACCAATATCGCTGCATCGACACTCACAGCATCACTCTCTTCTGCGACTTTCCACAAGTTACCTTGCCATTCCTTTTTTCCTGTTTTCCTTTCAACATGAAATTTTCCCTCTACACGGCAGCCCTCGCTGCCATGACAGCATCTCTCGGTAGCACCACGAGTATTCCCCGCGCAGGAAATTATCCTATTGAACGGAACCCTGGTTCTCCAAGTCCTATTGATGGGAAGATTCACAAACGTGCCTCTAAGGATCTCGGTATCCCTGGCGACACTCTCAAAACAAACTGCATCTCCGTCGGCTTTCTTCCCTCCGAAGGCGACTCCGCCTCCCCACGCTACACTATGGCCCAGATCAATGGAAAGCTCGGCGCTAAATCGGGTATGTATGGGTGGTACGCCCAGATTACGTCTGGGAGCTTCGATGGCAGCCAGCTCCTCGCAGTCAAAGACGATGTCGTAGCATCTGGCGCCGTCTTCGTCGCCTCAGTCATGCCCTCCGTAAACTTCAACCAGGTCACAGACGACGTCGCGAAACAAGTCGCAAGCGTAATGAAGCAGTTCACCGATGCGGGCGTAACAGTATGGCTCCGTTACGCTCACGAGATGAATTGGTATGTTACAGACGGCACATACCACGGTACGGCTCCCGACTTCATCACATCCTGGAAACGCATCTACAACGCAGCTTGCAAAGGCAACTCAAAAGTCTCCTGCTTCTGGAGCCCTAACCAAGCGGGTCAAGTATCGGATCTGCAGCAGTGGTGGCCGGGCCAGGAGTACGTGGATCTGGTGGGCATCGACTGCTACCCAAGGTCTGGTGACAGCACTGACGATGCACTCTTCGACCGCTTCTACGGAGGTTTCTACAATGCTTACAGCAAGCCGTATGACCTACCTTTTGCAATTGGCGAGACGGGTGCAGGAGGAGGACAGAAGGAAGAGTGGCTCAAGACGCTCGTATCCCCGGATAAGAAGACCAAGTACCCTAACTATGTCAGCATGTCGTGGTTCGAATTTAACAAAGAAGCCGATTTCAGAATCGTCATGGACGTTGATGCCGCAACTCTGCAGCAGACGAAGAATACCCTACTTGCGGGAGGTAACGGCCAGTGCGGAGGAAACGGGACAGCACCGCCACCAGTTACGACTGGCTCTACACCTCCAGTCACGACGGGTTCTACGCCGCCAGTTACGGTGAGCTCTGCGGTGGCGCCGCCCGCGAATTCAGGCCCTAGTTGCTCTTGGGGGTAAGTCTGCATCTTCAACAAGGCCAAACTAAATCATTGCTAACGGGAAACAGATGCTGGGGCTGGGATTGCTCTGCTAGTGTTCCCTGCCAGGAGCCGTGGACGTGCAAGAGCGGCTACTGCAAATAAGCTCAGCTCGCCTGTTCGAAATGTTTTCTCGTCTCCTTCATCTCGCTCATTCTGTTTCGATCTTCTTAGACTCACATTCTTGTAGAATACAAACGTGCGCACGTACAAATTCCCAATCCACAGTGTCGAAATTACTCCCCAATATGACCCTTCCTCAAGTTCAATATGCTCATTACCCAAATTCGACCCACCACGTCCATCTTCTACACTTCCATCACAAATCCCCTCTCACCTCCCTACTCGCCCAACCATGCCGATGCCCTCCCCTTTCCCTCATTATCTACTTTCGCACCAGAGCCCCCAGCGTTCTTACTCAACGCCCGCCCGATAGGCACAGTCGACGCAGCAGAGCTTCTATACTCGCGATGCCCTTTCCCAGTCCACGCATGATTATTCGCACCGAGTCCCACAGGCGTGCCTAGAATATCTGCTCCGATCCTCGTTGGTGTGGAAGGTAGAGTGGTAGGATGGACCTTTCGCCAACGTTTATACAGAAGAAAGGAGAGTACCGCGCTGAAGATGAGCGAAACGGGGATGCTTATATAAACGAGGTTGTTTGTGGAGTGCACTGGTAGGGATGGAGGCGCCGCGGCAGTCGCGCTAGAAGACGATGAAGGTTGGAAATCGGTGTCAGTCAATTCAGTTAGCAGCGTCGGGATGATGATGTTGGCCGCTCCGGCTCCCGTTGATTGTAGGGTCAGCGTTGGGATCGTGACGTCGATTGCGCCGGCTCCCATCGAGATTAGCGTCAGCGTGGGAATAGTGGGTGGAAGTGGTGCTGCCTGGCTGATAGTAGTTGCCTTCGACGTAGCGCCTGGTGCGGTGCTGTGAACATTGCTTGTTGTAGGTGCGGGTGATCCAGGCCTACTGGCTGTATGAGAAGTTGGGCGGAGATGATCGGAGCCTGAGACTACTTTTCTAGCAGCGAGGGTAAGGGAAGTCCTTGGGGTGGACGCCGGTTGAGGTAGGGTAGGCATCGTGATGCCGGGTGTATATAGCTCGGGCGTTGTTGGATTGGCCAAAGCTACATTATGTGCTGCCGGGGGCAGTGGAAGTTTAGCTAGAGCTCAAGGATAAGGGACAATATCACTGCGCAATATTAGGAAAGGGCGCTAATGACGTGCTGGGGTCTGCCAAACGGCGTGCGGTTGTTGCATTCACGTGAATCTTGAATGTTAGTGTAGTGTCTAGATGGGGTTGAGCAACACAAGCGAAACAATAAGTCATAGTTCAGGTAGGATCGAGTCTAAGCTTTATTTTTGAAACCACCAAATGGGGCTTTTCCTGTGCATACTCAGGCGCTGCGGTTAGTTTTCGGGTTTCTGGGCGTGCGATATCTGTTCGATTTGAACCAAGTCTCGGCGGAGGTAGGTCACAGTTTACATCAGCAATTTACAAGCATATAAAATACGCTATGGATTGTTTGTATTTCGCGATGCTAATTACTGCGGTCGATATTTCATGCAATCGTTTGCCACGCTCACACCTTCAAACACGAAGAACGTAACCCGTCAATACTGGCCACTCAGCGCTCCGCTTGCATAGACTCAACGGAAACAACTCTCTGGATTTGTGTCTTCCAATAGTACTTCCTGCATTTATGTCGTGAGTCTCTACACCCTGCGAATGCGAAGGTTTAAAGAGAGAAGAGATTAATGAAGTGTTCAAAGGTTGTGGTATCTCTTATTAGCAAGTAAGAATGGCAGAGGCAGTCGATTTAAATATGAATCAAATAATATATGTTACCAGAATATGGACACTTGCTATATGTATTGGCCTGGGCTGTACATCGTTATTTATCCGCATACTGGAGTATTATGCAACGCGATGACTGCAACTGTAGTACTGTATCCATGTTGGGGCGACATATTGTATACTTACTCCTGGTAGGTGCTCCTTATTATGTGCAGACTCACAGTAGGTTCATAATCAGATTTTCAATAAGAAAGATTTGCTATTTTCGTTCTCCACTAGATGCATGAGAGTATATTTAGGATGTTCATGCGTTGTCCAATGCACACTTCGCAATTGCTGCGACAAGGCTATAGTAGCTTTAGTCGTCATAGTGGTTGCACTGTTGCTTTATGCCTGGCACCTAATGGTTGTCCAGTATTTTCTCTGTCTCTTTGTGGTTGGGATGGTTGAATTGGCACTGCGCCGTGGTTTGGTCGAATTCACTTCATGCCAAAATTGATTCAGGCTTAGCGCCTCCTGATTCTTCATTTCCTGTGAGATTTGAGCAAAGGGACTAAAAAGAGCCATAGAAAAATAGTCTGGTGTTTGGCAGCCACGCTCCAGTCTGCACGTTTCCTGTTTCCATCATTCAATAAAACAAAAATTACAGTCTTCTTCAACCTGATTCATTTCTGAATGAGGCATGGTAGGCAGAACTAACATCGTCTGGTCAACTTAACCTTTAAATTCGAATAAAAAATTCATGGTTCCCATAGTCTGCGGCTTTGTCATTGTGAATAGCTGATATGCAAGAATGCAGCATAGCTTGTGTGTGGTATTTGTGACGACTAAAAAGACGAACTGCGCCACTGGTAGGGATCCACGAAGGGAACGCGGGCCGTTAGCGTCCCGCGAGCCGCGCCGTGGTTTAATGATCAAGTTCGAGAGGCTACCCTCATGCGATACACACATACACGACCAGGCAACTTTTTCCATCCTTGTAGGGAGATTTTTCTACAACAAGGGTCGTAAACTACCTGGGCTCAATACGCTGGTAAGACTGTGATTTTATACTTGAATTAGAATTCAGCAACTCCTTGCGCTTCGCTCCTCGGTTACCGTTCAACAAATGACGCAGGCCCAATAACCTAGGACATCGCTTGCTTGACGAGGCCGAGTAGTCTCAGACTATTCGCAAGATCGTTAGGTCTATGCTAAGCAATGCTTGAACGGGATTTGCACATCAGGCGTTCGCTTACTTCGACGGCATCTTACATGGTCCGTGTGTCATATGCAATATGTATGTGGCTTGGCTTCAATTATTACGGCCGAGATGGGTGCCTAGACGTGTACCGATATTCCAGTCTCATATTGAACAAGTGCATGGTCGAACTACTTCCATGGCTTCACTCGGTTCCCTGAAGGATGAAATAGCCGTCGCAATCCCTTCTTCTTTCAATGGCTTTTGTGTTGAGACTGCTGTCCATGGTTCGGCCTTTTGACGTGATTTTTTCTCTCAATAACGTGTACAAATCCGAGATGACTCGATCGAGGAATTGTTTTGCGATTCTTTCATGTATTACGGCGAATACGGCCGATTGGCCATTTGTTCACCGTTGCTGCAAAACATTTGTATTATGTTAGGACCGCAACGATGCCCTATTGCGTGAACTTCGCATGCTTATATTATGCTCGTCAACGGACATTTCCGAGAGGTGTGAGCTTACATTACCGTGGCGTAGTTTTCTATTGAGCTTCTCTGCTGCATTTGTACAATGGGCAAAGATGACCCTTCAGTATTTTGCCATGTGGAGCTTTTGTATTATTGGCTTACTTTCGTTTGACGGACGTACCACGGCTTATCATCAATCTAACATCAAATTCAACTAGCAGAATTCCACATCCCTTGGTCCGTCATTTTGCAAGTATGGTGCGCAAGAAAAACCCGCCCCTTAATCCTTTATACGATCCGAGCTTCTAGAACGTACTTAGCGTTGTGGGCCTACAAATTCTAGTGCTTAAGTTCTCGGCTTATCGTGTGTAACGTAGAATATTATTTCAAATCGGGAAGGTACTCACCTTCGCAGGATTGGCTATGTTCTGCACCATCTCATCCTACGCTTACAGGTAAAAACGAGAAGCGACTAATCTTTCACTCATTCGCTATAACACCTGTTCTACATTACGAGGTCAATATGGTTAAATGCTCAACATGTATTTTACGGACGAAAAAAACATTAGCAAAGGTCGAATGGGTGTTGGGCCAGGTGTGGGACCCCCTGCGGGTCGGCTCCGGGCTCCAGAGTGGAGCTACGCACTGAATGCTATACAGTTACTAATCTGTAGGTTTATATGGTTCTATTCGTCAACAATCCCCTTTTGGAGCGTTGCAAATGTATGGTTTGGTGAGGATAGCGAGGATTAGCAGAGTTTGAATGGCGGAATTACCAGGGTTGGTGAGCTGACATCCACGTAGAGCTAATATAATAACTTAAACTCCCTCAATATGCTGGCCCTTCTTTTCTTCTTTCATTCTCCTTCTTCCACGCTAGAGTTCTCCGTTTGTCATATCGAGTTGCTAGCTGAGTTCAGTCGTTGAAATGGCTCCTAGTGCACTTCCAGTTGAAGCTCAATACGAGCATGCTAAAAGCAGTCACACTGTCACCGGAAACGGTATCATTGACGCTATCAAGCGTAAAGTGGCCGATTCTAAGCATGCGACCCATTCAGATGAAACCGTGACCAAGCAACCTTTCGACATCATAGGCTCTACCATCAGCTTCCGCAAACCTGAACACCAGTTTTGGTGGGATAAAACCGGCAGCCAGCTGGCCGAGCTGCTGAAATACGCCGGTTACTCGAAAGCAGAGCAATACAACGAGCTGCTCTTCTACGCTATCCACATCGTCCCCGAACTCGGACCCACGCCCGATGAGAACGGATACCTACGATGGAAGAGCCCGCAGACACCAGATGGCACACCACTGGACCTATCTTGGGAGTGGGGTCTCGAGGGCAAGGGGGTCGTGAGAACATCCTTCGAGCCTATCGGACCTATGGCTGGAACGGAGGCCGACCCGTTCAATCGATTTGAGACTGATGCCTGGATAAAGCATTTGGATAGCCAGGGTTTGGTGACTGGTCTGGATTTGGAATGGTACAACCATTTCATGGACACCGTCTTGCCCAGTGAGTTGGAACGCGTCAAGATGACAGAGAAGCTGAACTTTGAGCTTGCACCTGTCGCGGGTACGTTCGTAACGCGAGATATCGATCGCAATGGGCCAATTATTAAGCTGTATATATTCCCGGGATTGAGGGCACAGGAACTTGGTTTATCGAACCTTGAAGTTGTCGTTCAAGCAATCAAGTCGCTTCCTGCAGAGCAGTACAAGTCGCTACGGTGCGAGCCCATGTTGGAGTACCTCCACGAGGCGGCTTTGAAGTGGAAGATGGACGTCGGTATCTTCTCTTTCGATCTGATCTCCCCTCAGCAGTCGAGAATTAAGATTTACACACGCGCACCAAACACTACTGTCGACTACTTGATGGATGCGCTCACGCTCGGGGGTCGATACGATATGTCGATGTACAGTGAGGAAGCGATTGCTGATGTGAAAGATTTCTGGAAAATCTTTATTGGAGATTCACCAGATGAACTACCGTCCGAAGTGGAGCGCGCAGGACCTGGCTTCTATTTCACCGTCAAAGCAGGCAAGCCTACGACGCCCAAGGTATACATCTCGCCGGCTTCTTTCTGTAAGAATGACTCGGAGGTCTTGAAACGATTGCGACAGTATTTCTCAACGAGGAAGAACGCGGATAAAATGTTGCCGCAGATGGACAATTACGAGAAGGCATTGCGAAAGATCTAGTAAGTTCACTATTCTTGATTATTGATAGCACACTGATATTTTTTGCAGTGGCGATAAATTCCTCGAGAGTACTGGAGACATCCATTTCTACGTTAGCTGTGCTCTGGCAAAAGACCAGCTCAGAGTTGTAACATACCTTTGTCCGCAAACATTAGCTCGGGAAGAGGAACAACGAAAGAGGCAGATACTGACTGGATGATCTTTCTAAAAGATCATCAAAGGAAAAAAAGTGTTTCTGTAGTTATAACAATCACTAGTAAGGTTTTCTGTTATCGATCAAAGAAGGTTGTTCTGGGGTTTTATGCCCATGAAAGTTGGGATGGTTGCAAAGGGTAACAATCACTATATAATCATGCTGCGCTCGCTCGTGGATGCACATGACTCTACCCGTAGATGTTCGGCGCCCTGCTCAGAACCGCTTCGCTCTCTTGGTCTGCGACAACATACTCCCACCCTCCTTTCAGCGATCCATTTTCCTTGACTCTAAACGCATAGACATCCTCAAACTCCAAATCACTTTTATCAGGCTGATTATCACCCGACTTTTCTCCAGAGCCAGCCAGGGTCCAGGTGACAAAACATATCGCACTCGTTGCGCTGACCTTGACGACCCGACTTTTCACTTTGCGAACATCTATGCCTAGACCGTTTCGTTTATACGACTGCAGCGTCCATTCTAGCGTTTTCGTGGTCTCTTCGTGGGAGTTTGAGGTATAAGTCGAGCCGAGGGTGTATGCAGTCCAAGATGGCAGGTAGTGGACAGCATACTCAGCGGCGAGATCTTGAAGTTCGATGGTGGCGTCGCCACCTCGCGCTGCAGCTGCAGCGTAAGAGTCTATGTGCGCGTTGGCGAGCGCGATGATATTGTTTGCCATTGCAACTGGCTGAGTCGATGACGTCGTTGCTAGAACGTGCAGGTGGCACTATTACAACGTGTGGAACAGTTCGGCGAGGGTTAAATTCAGACAAAGTTCATACGACAAAAAATGTTGAAGTCAGCGACAGTGTTGCTATGCCACATGTACGCTAAGTTTAAGGCTTCTGTGTAGTCTTTGTTCTCATGGTGGCAGATTGTTTTGCTAAGAGTGGACTAGCGGGGTTCCAGAGTTCCTGATTGGAAGTATCAAAGATACGTTCGCAGTCACGTGGCAGTATTCCACTTATAATTGAAACTCAGCCCTTATGTCGCTGTCTGTCTGTAAAAGGTAGTCTGTGTCGTTGTAATGGTACGAGCGTTGGGTCAGGTTACTCCCACTCGTCCACATACTGTTGCTGAGGCACAGCACAGTAGCAAGTTCGAACATATACGAGCGATCCGTTCGTTTTTCGGCCTATAACTTACTTTATTTCAAGTCAAAAAGTCCTCACTCGGCATTGCGAAGGCATATTTTTTGACGTTAACACCTTCTCAGTATCAATAAGCCGGGCCATCACCCATGCTCATGTCTCCTTCCCAATAAACACGGGCTGTTGATTTCAGTTTTCCCATTCGAAGAAAGACAAACTAAAGCTACGCATGTTCTAGGCTGCAATACTAATGGTAGTATGGTTGACTACCGCTAATAACAATCCCTAATAAACTGTTCGTATACATGGTACACTCAATGGAGCTTGAAACGTACCACCATATGCGATAACCATCCCAATGGAATCGATTTACGTCTTTAGTTCAACACAATGAGAAGCTAACCTTCCACGTAAAGGTTCCAGACTCTATAATTCTAGAATTACGGAATAGGCTACCTATTTAGAGTAGATTATAAGGAGCGAGCTAAATAATTGGCACAGAGCTAGGTAGGTGCATTAAATTCATGTTCAAAAAGTGAGTGCGAAATGAGCTGCTCATAGCTTTTGTTCTGTCTATCGCCTACACTAAACTTAGAAACATACCGACAAACAATCAACCTTTACAACTCCATCCCCAATAGATCCCATTTCCACACATTTCAACATCCAAAAAACCCTCTGTTCCATTCTCAGCTAGAGAAACAGTTCAACACGCGTTCTGTTTCGCTTCATCTAAATATCGGGCCTCCTGTCACGCAAAGTGGATTGCGGATCACGATATCTGCGCGCAGATGGCGATATGCTTGGCGCGTGTCATAACTCTCAGATTCCAACATCTCCTCGGCAACATCACTCTCAATAGCACAATTATCTCGCGTGCTCACCACTAGCCGTTCCAAAGCGCAAAAAAACTGCCAAAAAGAACCCACTTGATGTGCTTGTGCGAGGGTGCCGGTTCGCGGATCGGCACATGCCCCTTGTAGGACCTCGCAGGGCTGCATGGGTCATGATGGGATATTTAAGCGCGTGGGCGCATTGTTGGGACTGAGGGGTGTCGCTTGGTCTGAAGAGTTTCGGAGCCTGGACGAAGAGGAAACGTCGGGTTTACTGAGTGAACAGCGAGAGGTAGAGAATATGGCTGAGCAACATTCATCCGGTGCGCACCCTACTATGCAGCGGACGCCGTCTTCTGAGAACGCTGGATCGACGGCTGGAAGCGATGATAAGAATCTTATCAAGGAGACGACAACGCCTTCGCCTACGCCTACACATCTTGCGACAGTGCAAACACAGAAGACGGAAGCCGTACTTGGAGATTGGCTGTTGCGCCTGTTAAGGATTCGCAAGGGCCCGAAGAAAGACATTTATGACCTCGATGCGGTATGTCTGCTCAACATTCGAGATGCGACCTACATGTTGCGATGACATGTTGCAATGGCTGACTCGAGCAGATCGCAACCCAGCCCAGTATCTGGGACTCCGAGAACGTTGAAGAGTTTAAGGAACGCTACATCCACAAAGAATGGGAGAACTGGTCCGCGTTCGATCCCAGTTTCCGGTGGACATGGAGGGAAGAGAGAGCCGTGCGACGGAAGGTAGACTGGAAGATTATGGTGAGTTTCGAACCTCGTCCTCAATTGATATGTAACCAGAGTGGACATTGATATTTCCAGGTCTGGGTCTGCATCATGTTCGCAGCCCTCAACATCGACCGCAACAACATCTCCAATGCCGTCTCCGATAACATGCTCAACGACCTCGGCATCACTCGCGCAGATTACAATATCGGACAGACGATTTCGCGTGTCGGGTTTCTCGTCGCTGAACTCCCCTCGCAGTTGATCTCTAAACGCATTGGTCCTGATCTGTGGATTCCGATTCAAATCTGCTCTTTCAGTTTGATTTCGGCGATGCAGTTCTTCCTCAAGGGCAGGGCTTCGTTCCTCGCAACGAGGTACCTTATTGCCACCATGCAGGGTGGCTTTATCCCTGACACAATCTTGTACCTGAGTTATTGGTATACTGGACATTCATTACCGATTCGCCTAGCGTGGTTCTGGATGTCGTCGCAGTTGGTGGATATTGGAGTGGGCTTTGCTGCCGTTGGGCTTTTGTCAATGCGGGGCATTTTGGGGTACGAGGGATGGAGGTGGATGTTTCTCATCGAAGGATGCTTTACGTTCCTCGTGGGACTTCTATCCTTTTTCCTCATGCCTCAGTGTCCGGCAAGGACGAAGAGCTGGTGGAATCCTAAGGGATACTTTAGCGAGAAGGAGGAGAAGATCATCGTCAATTCTGGTGAGTCGTCGAGCAACATCTCTTGAAGTTATACTCACCAGCTACGCAGTTATCCGCGACGATCCGCAGAAAGGAGGCATGTTCAACCGCCAGGGGCTTTCGATCAGGCAAATTTGGGAATGTTCAAAAGACTATGATATGTGGCCGTTGTACGCACTGGGTCTTCTTTTCGGTATCCCCAAGTACCCTGTCGATCAGTATTTGACGCTTTCATTCCGCGGCCTCGGGTTCGATGTCATCCAAACCAATCTGCTGTCTATTCCGAAAATAGTCGGCTCCAGCATCACGATGCTTCTCATCACGGCCTTCAGTGAGCTAGTGAACAACCGAAGTTTTGTGTCAATGGCGGAGGATGCTTGGTTGCTACCATGCTTCGCAGCTTTGCTTGCGCTCAACGACCCAATCAGTCCCTGGGCGTATTTTGCGATTGCGACAGTGCTTCTTTCGTTTCCCTAGTAAGTCTCTCGGAGGTTAAAATCGCGAAGTATAAGCTGATTGGGTTTAGCACACATCCTATTCAGGTCGCATGGACGAGCAGGAACGCGGGATCTGTTCAGAACCGCACTGTTTCTGCATCGCTGTACAACATGTTTGTCCAAGTCAGCGGAATGATTGGAGCGAACAGTAAGGGATGATTCCATTCAATAAAGAGCGCTTGCTGATTAATGTTAGTCTATCAACCGGACGATGCGCCACGGTATTTCAAGGCGAACAAAGGCCTTTTGGTTATTTGTGTCTGGATGTGTGTAAGTGGACCCCCATTGCTTCCAAATTTGATACATTCTGGAAGCTAATTTGGTGTGCAGGTCATACAATACCCAGGGACATACTTCTATTACCGATGGAGAAACAACCAAAAAGCAAAAAAATGGGACGCGATGACAGCGGAAGAACAAGAAGTCTACAGGCAGACTACCACCGACCAAGGGAACAAACGGTGAGTGGCCCCATCTTCGATACCTAGGGCATTTCGCTGAACTTTGGAATAGACTTGATTTCCGCTTCGCGACTTAGCAGGTTCCACCGCGTAGTAAACGTGGTGGACGTGGTGGCCGGCTTCGATCACTGCGTGTTGATCGAACGATCCGCGTAATCATAGCATTCAGGCGCACCGCATGAGACGCCTGAAAAGCGTGGAGATGGGAGTGGCACGGAACGGGGCGTTCCGATTGTGGAGTTGGCTGAACGCAGTACGCGAGCTGAGATTCTTGTCCCTTCGACAAAATTAGACCGAAATGCAAAGAGTAGCGAATCCAGAACATGCCCTTGCGAATGCAGCGTGGCAGCAGCTGTGGGCTTACTGACTGGGCGTTTGTTCTACGCGTTGCCCTTACATGATCCTTCGCTCTACGCTAACAATTGCCTGTTTTCCCAAAGGGCCCTTGTGCTATAGGCGACCTTGCGAGTTAAGTTGGTCGTGCTCGCTCACTCGTCATCATCCTCGTGTGGCGTTTCGAACCCGATCCTACGAACTCAATTTTCCCCACAGGACACACAAGTGGTTCGATTGGAGCGAAGAAGGCGACGAACGGATGCGATGTGCAGAGGTGTGTTATGCGAGGATGTAAGTTCAAGGCGATGTATCAGGAGCCATGGTTTGCAATGGTGCGCACTTGGACCGTACGTAAGCAGGTCGCTCGGAATAGCCCCCAAGCAACGACCCTTCACACTGACCCAGTCGACTCGACACGAGCCAAGCATCCCGTGTCTCGCAACCCGCTCAGAAGCACACGCCTGCAGTCGTCTTACACGGACTCGAGTCAATACATCGTCAGCGCCGCGACTGGTCCGCTCAGCGCCTCTCAGCACCAGCATTGATCATGCTCCAGCCCTCGAATGCGGGGAAACCACGACAACACGAAATATGCACGAGCGACATTCTTTTCACCTTCCACGTTTAATTTATCCGGCCCAAGAGGGCTAAGGCCGCCGGATCGCTTGTGTGCACGCGAGCGAACCAGATTCTTGGTCGCTGCTTCGGTGCGGCATAGTGTACCCTGCGCGGTATTTATATATGTCATGTTATGCTATGGGCCTGGTCTAGGGAGGTTGGAGGATTGTGGGGAGGCTGGTGTGATTGGGGGGCGATGGAACCATGCCCGGATCGCCGACGTGGATCCTACGAGCAGCTCGGGACTCGAGAGAACACCGCCGGCTTCTTCGCACCAGCGGAGGTTATGCCTCGTTGTGCGCGGTTTTTCGTCGCAGCTGTCGCGGCACGAGATGACTGCAGAGACTACGCCGCCTCGCCACCCGCTCCAGAACCTGAATCCGACACTCGCCTTCGGTGCGGCGTAGCAATACGACATTTCAAGGCCTTCACCAAGCTGTTCGTCTTTACCCGCATACGCCCCGGGTTCTGTGTGCCCGTCATTGGCCAATATCCGCGTATATGCATATTACGCTTACGTGACAAGGTTCAGCAGGCCCCTTCGCAGATGACCGTCGAGCGTGCTCTCCCCGGCGCAGATCCTACGCACTCCAGATGGGCGCATTGATTGCGCCAGGCCCCCGGTGATGGGGAACTTATTAAGAAGTAGTGGATGCCCCGCTCGCGTGTGTGCTAACTTTTGCCCAATCCTCTTCTATCAGATTAGGCCTACCTATTCGTGCTGGAGGCCTGTGATGTCTCGAGCTATCGGATGCGCATACGACACCGGACCTGAATTGAAGAAGTGAAGAGAGTGACCGGGGCTCTGAAGAGATGGCGCCGCCGATCGGCAATGCGGCAAAGGCACAGCAGGCCGACCCCGTGTTGACGCGAATCGTACAACAAGATCCTGTACCGTGGTATCGAAAGAGGAACTTGAGGGTTTTGTATGCGTTGCTGTTGCCATGCTGCATCGGCATCGAGATGACCAGTGGGTTTGACTCACAAATGATCAACACAGTCCAGATCTCGCCGTCCTGGCAAGCTTGTAAGACAGTTTCAGAAAGTCTAGATGAAGGAAATTGTTGACGACGAGCAGATTTCAATCACCCAGCCGGGGCGCTGCTGGGCATCATCTCGGCCGCTTACAATCTTGGAGCAATCTGTGCACTACCATTCGTACCCTGGGTTAACGATACACTCGGTAGACGATGGGCTATCTTCCTAGGAAGCTGGATTATGGTTGTAGGATCGCTTGTCCAGGCCTTTTCCATCAGTGCTGCGATGTATGTGATCGCCCGCTGGATCTTAGGCTTTGGGATCCCCTTTTGCATCATTGCCGGCTCCTCTCTCATGGGAGAACTGGCCTATCCGAAAGAACGCCCTATCATGACGTCCCTCTTCAACGCTCTTTACTTCGTCGGCGCGCTCGTTGCTGCAGGCGTGTCTTTCGGTACGCAGCACCTGGGCTCAGACTGGGCATGGCGGATACCGTCATTACTGCAAGCTGGTCCATCAATGCTTCAGATCATTTTCATCTTGTATGTGTTGCTCGTTTCCTAGTATTCTAAACATTGCTTACGCACATCAGCTTCATCCCCGAATCACCACGGTTTCTCATATCCAAAGACAAACGCGAAGAGGCATATCGAATACTCGTTCATTATCATGCGGAAGGTAACTCGCAATCTGACTTCGCTCTCGCCGAAATGGCGCAAATCGAATCTACCATCCGCCTCGAGCTCGCTCACTCGCAGCGTTCCTGGTTGGACATGGTATCTACACCCGGAATGCGCAAGCGCGTCCTCGTCGGCTCCTTCCTCGGCCTGTTCACGCAATGGAGCGGCAACACGCTCATCTCATACTACCTGTCGGACCTGCTCCAGCTCATTGGGTACAAGGACCCCAATTTTAAGGGAAAACTGAATGTCGGATTGAACAGCTGGAATTTGGTCAATGCAGTGGGAATCAGTCTGCTGGTGAGGCGGTTTCCGAGGAGAGTCATGTACTTGACGTGTGCGACGGCGTTGATGTGCTGCTATGTGGGTTGGACAGTGGCGATGCAGCAGTTTCTAGAGAAGCAGACGCAGGTGGCAGCCAAGATCACCATTTTCTTCATTTTCGCGTATCAGCCATGTTACAACATCGGCTACAACGCATTAACGTACAGTAAGTTACCTTGTGGGGAGAAGAAGATGAGCAGAATACTAACTGCGCACAGCTTTCCTTGTTGAATTGTTCCCCTTTGCCCAACGCGCAAGGGGCATAACGATATTTCAGTTCTTTGGCCGCGGTGCGGGCTTCTTCACCACCTTCGTCAATCCCATCGGACTCGAGCGCATCAACTGGCGCTGGCTGATCACGTACTGCTGCTGGCTCGCATTCGAGATCGTCTTCATCGTACGCTTTTCCAACCACCCTCGTCTCACCTCACCCCACTGACACTCCCTAGTACTTCATGTTCCCCGAAACCTACGGTCGCACCCTCGAAGAACTTGCCTTCCTCTTCGAACCCGAAGCGCGGGCCGAAGAAGTCCGAGAGCGCGTCGAAAAGCAGCTGCAGCGCGAGCTCAGCGAATTCGACTTTGACTTCGACAAGGGGAGCCTGAACCGTAGGAGCGACACGCCGCTTGTGCCGCGCGTGCGGACTACGATCACAGCGGGCGGTCGAGACAGCAGAATCATACCCGAGCGGTGGGAGCCCGGGGGCTGGGCAGGCGACGACCACCACTCTCGATGGCCATAATCTTGACGCATGCTATCCCATCCTCCCCTACCCAACATAATAATCTTCTCTATGTAGTTACTTATCCCAATGATACCCCAGTCGTTATCGCGACGACACTATTTCTCACATTACACCACATAACTTAATGCCTTAGCATCTTATGCCCTGCCACCCCATGCCATCTCAATACTCTACCTAGCATCCTGCATTCATTTCATTTCATTCCCCTCCACCTCGTATGCCTCCCGCCCAAACCCAACCCTCAACTTACCGCATTGCGACCACCCCACTCCTTGTACCACCCAAACCAATCTATCTTAACACGCCTGCATACGCGCCCGATCGGCCGTCCCCGCACGCTCCACCGCGTGTGTCATGCATATGACGGACCCCGGTAGATCTGTAGATTGACCTGCATCGGTACTTGGGCCGATCAGGCGGTCGAAGTGCCGAAATGTCTATGTGCGTGCTGTGTAACGCGCGCGGTTGCGCTTGGGGCGAGAGGTCTGTGTAGCGCTTTTACGTCATGGGATTATCCTTGGTTAACCTTACACTATTTGAATGGGATAAAAGGGAGAGCGGTTCGGTGCGGTGCGGTGCGGAGTGGAGTGGTGTGGTGATTGCGTGCTGGGCGCGAGTATAGTAGGGGTGTTGTTACTGGAGTTTGTTCGTCGTGGGTGGGTAGGAAGGAGTGGAGCGGATTGCAGCGCTGTGAGAGGAAGGTATAAATGGTGGATGGACGTTACTGGCTACGATCTATGGAGTTTTCATCCTCTCTCTCTCTCTCTCCAGCAGGAATCAAAAATCAATGTGAATAGATATATATTCTCTCATAGATAGACCAACCTATCCACACACACCTACCAACCACGCCACCAAAAAAGGGGCTCAACCGGGATTCGAACCCGGGGCCTGTCACATATCAGAACTCGAGAATTCCAGGCGTGTATACCCCTATGCGTTGTTAGTTTTCTGTTTTCCAGCACGTGGGCGTGGGCGTGAGCGACTTACGAAGCGACAATCATACCACTAGACCATTGAGCCGGGTTGGGATAGTATAAAGGCGGGTGGATGAGGAAGGGGCTTATGTAGATGGAGTGGGGACGGGGAGGAGTACGGGTTGTGGATGGGATGGGATGGTAGGGAGGAGTGTGGTATGGATGGGTGTGGCATGAGCATGTGGGAAGAACCAATTCGGCGTATGCGTTCCAAGAGGATTTAATTTGACCATGTCCTCTTTCATTCATGATTCACAGTAGAATGCTCGGTTTACTTACCCTTCTATTCCCTACCCTTCCGCGCTTGAGTCAATTCGCGTGGACCCACTTCACACCACAGCACAACCAAAATTTTCAGCACCAACACATACACTGCCCCGTCATTTTTTCTGGTATTTGTACTTTTACGCTGGCCGCTTACTCATCGATTCAGTCGCTTTAGCTCACTTGGGAGAGCGCCAGACTGAAGCAATCTGCCCCCGGGCAGCAAACTTCGGTTTCACTCGAATGCCATCTGGAGGTACTGTGTTCGATCCACAGAAGCGACAGCTTTCTTTTTCTTGTTGGGAGATATTTTTCTTTTTTTTTTTCATGTCATGGGTTGGGGTGGTGGGGTGTGTGTAGGGAGGTGGAGACAGCGTCGCTTCGTGCCGGACCGCGGGCGCTAGTGGGCGTTGAGGGATGAGCGTGGCGGTTTGGGGACATCAGGGATAAGGAAGGGGTTATGTTTTTTGGTTGGGATGGATGTGGTTAGGTGGGTTGTTGGGATGCATTGGGGTGGATGTGGACGTTGTTGAGAATAGGATTTCTGGGCTGCGGCATCGCGCACTCATGTATTTCTTTTGTAGAGTTATCATATCTAGTAATCTAGCGTCTTTTTGATAGCGTCGTAAACTCCTGCGTTCAGTTAGTATCTATTTTGCGCACCGTGTTGCTGCTTGGAAATGGACTTACTCGTCACATCGGGTATTATCAGTGGCTCAAACATCAGACCTGTGAATGTCGCCCACCCTGTTACCCTTTTCACTGGTGCTTCTAGCCTCAGGAATGCCTTCTCTTGGATCGTCGCCGCGACCTCAGCGCCTACGCCTGCGTTCTGCATGCTCTCGTGCACTACGATCGCCCGTCCCGTCTTCTTTACACTCTCGAGTACGGTTTCCCTGTCCCAGGGATAGATTGTCCTCAGATCTATTAACTCAACGCTGCACCCGAAATCCTTCTCCGCTGCGGTTATTGCTGCTGAGCACGTGTACAATGGCTGGCCGTAGGAGACGATGGTGACGTCTTTTCCGGGTTTCAGAACTTCAGCTTTGTCGAGAGGAAGGTAGAACGGAGAAACAGGAACCTGTTCGATCGCGGCGCGATAGAGGATCTTGGGTTCCATGAAGACGACTGGATCGTTTGTACGGATGGCGGAGAGGAGGAGACCTTTGGCTTGGGTGGGAGAGCGCGGGATGACTACGTGGAGACCTGGTATGTGGGTGAAGAGTGCTTCTGGAGACTGTGAGTGGTAGCTACAATGCTCGTTAGTATTGATTTTCTCACGAATGATGCTGAATTACTCACAGGCCGCCATGTCCCACCACACCAGTCGGCATCCGAATAACCAACCCTCCGCAGTGCACCTCATTTGTTCCTGACATGTACCTGTACTTGGCGGCCTCGTTCACGATCTGGTCGAAAGCCGGATAGACGTAGTCAGCAAATTGGATCTCTGCGACGGGCCTCATGCCCTCGCTCGCAGCACCGATAGCAAACCCAACAAGACCCTGCTCGCTCAGCGGCGTGTTGAAGACGCGTTCCGTCCCAAAGTCACTCGCGAGGTTCATTGTGGCTCTGAAGACTCCGCCAAATTGTACATCCTCTCCAAACGCGATTACGCTTTCGTCTGATTGTAAAGCATGGCGAAGGGCCTCGTTCACGGCTTGGTAGAGGTTGATGCGCTTGGTTTGGCCTTTGCGGACGTCCTCAGGGAGCTCGGGATTTGCGAGGGCTGCTTTCGAGGTGTGGTACAGCAGCGGAGTGGTATCGTATTCGACAGTGCCATTCAGACGTGCTCCGGCTACAGCAGAAGAGTACCGTTTGGCGTGGCATTGTTGCCGACACCTCGGATGTAACGATGCTTGCGGGCGGAGGAGGTACCGCGAAAGGGCGCGGATGGAGGGGCTTTTGGCGGCCATTGTCTCGTCTCCGAAGTTACATGTTCTGGGGAAGAAATCCAAGTCTAGAGAAGCTGAGCGGCGGGCGGGACTCAGGGAGGGATGGTGATTGTGGCATTGCCGAACAAGCAGTCCAATACCGACGGCTACCTGCGGGTTACCAGGTCCTCTACCATAGGCCAGTACTCCAGCCGGAGTTAGTCGAGCCAAGACATGCGTATCCCCGCGAACCACACGTGACCAAGCTCTGGCCTTTTGGCGTGCTCCGTGAACGTACGATGACGAAGGTGGGCCGGCGCCATTCGCGCTGGAGGCGAAATAGTTATGTGCAGTTCCAGCCCGAATCGGTGCCTGATGTGAGGCAGAGAGTACGTAAATTCATCTACGGCGAAGATCAGTTGTTAAGGAGTGCATCACCAAGCTGCCCAGGACTTGGCTTGTCTGTGTGAGTGTTGTTGCAGTGTGCCGTCCCGCAAGTCCCGCATCGCCGCACGGCCCCATTTTTCTGGCAACTTCCTCATCTTCGCGTCGTCAAGTCCGATTTCTCTGACCCGCCGCCCATTGCTTTCTTCCCTCACTCAGTCTCGCGTTTCCAGCACGCCTGACCAGCTGTGGCATCGGCCATGAGCCCCGTTCACTCAAGCGGCACCTCCAATGTCCGACCGTGGGCGCGCCATGCCCGCGTCAACATCGCCCTGCTCGCTCTCATCCACAGCTTTGCGCCCGTCGTGAAGGCCATACCCCTCTTCCACAAGGGCGCTATTCACGCGCTTGAAGATGAGGATCTGCCCAAGTCGCCCGCCGATGCGAGCCTATGGCTGTATCTGGGCGTCGCCATTGCCCTTGTGCTGGCTGGAGGTGTGTTTGCCGGCCTGACCATCGCGTAAGTACCTCAATGAACGCTTCTTAGACATGCGCACTAGCTGAGCACACTTTCTACAGGTTGATGGGCCAGGACGAGATCTACCTCCAAGTCATCGCATCGTCTGGCGAAGGATCAGAGCGAAAGAACGCATCTAGGGTGTTGCGCTTGCTCAAGAGGGGTAAACATTGGGTTCTGGTGACACTGCTGTTGAGCAATGTCATCACCAATGAGACGCTTCCCATCGTGCTCGATAGGTCGCTAGGTGGAGGCTGGCCTGCTGTGCTGAGCTCTACCGTATTGATCGGTAAATATCTCATCTCCCTCTAAGGTTCTTCAACCTCTAAACACATGCAGTCATTTTCGGAGAGGTTGTTCCCCAGTCGATATGCGTCCGCTACGGCCTGCCCATCGGGGCTTGGATGGCACCCGTCGTCCTCGGTCTGATGTACATCATGGCGCCTGTTGCTTGGCCCACCGCGAAACTCTTGGACTATCTGCTTGGAGAAGACCACGGCACAACGTACAAAAAGGCTGGCCTGAAGACTCTGGTGACGCTCCACAAGACGCTCGGCACCAGCCCGGACGACCGCCTCAACGAAGACGAGGTCACAATCATCTCGGCCGTGTTAGACTTGAAGGCCAAGCCTGTTGGAAACATTATGACGCCCATGGACGATGTGTTTACCATGTCTTCCGATACAGTGCTGGACGAGAAGATGATGGAGAACATACTGTCTGCTGGTTACTCCCGTATTCCGATTCACACGCCCGACAACCCAGATAACTTTGTTGGCATGCTTCTCGTCAAGATGCTCATTACGTACGATCCTGAGGATGCTCTGCGCGTTCGCGACTTTGCATTGGCTACCCTCCCTGAGACGCGCCCGGAGACTAGCTGTTTGGATATCATCAACTTCTTCCAAGAAGGCAAATCGCATATGGTCCTGGTGTCCGACTACCCTGGCGACTCTTATGGCGCTGTTGGTGTTGTGACCCTGGAAGATGTTATCGAAGAACTCATTGGTGAAGAAATCATCGACGAGTCAGATGTCTTCGTTGACGTTCACAAGGTACGTGACAGTCCTGAATAGGTGTTTGTTCTTGGTTAACGTGATCTATAGGCCATTCGTCGCATACACCCCGCTCCCCGCACGCGCGTTCCCAAAGGCGAAATCCTTGCCGATCCTTCTTCCCAGAAACATGCCGAGGCCGTCAAGGACGGAGAACTTCATGTGGAACAGGGCGAGAACGAGCTTCGAAAGAGGTTATCCCTACAAGAGACTCCCGCCCCCAAAGCTACCACTTTCCTCTTGCGTCGTCGCAGCAGTGGGGCTGCTGGTCACTCTTTGGACAGAGGTACAACTCGAGGCATTCGCAGCGATGATCCGGAGATCAGGCAACATCTGAAGCATCTGGGCCCGTCCAACGTGGCCAGTCGTCCTAAGGCAACTCGCATTGGCACCGTCAAGATCAAACAGGGCGTCGCGAATGGCATTCCTAATACGATCCCCGAGAATCAAAAATCTTCCAGCCCGGGCGTCAGTGTCAAATCTCCGCATGCGCCTCAGGGAGGTGTAGGTGAGGGTTTATTAGAGTCCGCAGGTAGGATTTTACATTTACTCTTTCGCCCTGAAAACTAGCTAACAGATTTTGATAGGACGAGAGGCCAGCGATGGAGTTCTCAGCGTTGCCGTGGGTTACGGTACCATGGCCGCTGACCGTATGTCTTGGAGAGAAGATAGCTCAAGACTAAACGTAGCAGATGAGACACCAGCTTCGCCTAAATCCCACCATGCCCAAGATAATACAAAAATCATTGTCGAGGGCATCGATACTGCCACTGCCGAGGAGAACCGCGGCCGCTCAAACTCCAGTCCCAAACAGCGTTCGCAATCCGTTAGTACCGTAGCGTCTCTCCGTCGATCTCCATCACCATCCCGCTCTCCACCGAAGAAGCGGCACACAGCCCGCAGTGGTAGCATCTCTGAGAATATCGTGGAAGCCAATGGCGTGAGGAAGATTGTATTGGAGACTGCCAGTTCGAGTGACTCTGAGGATAAGGCTTTGCTCGCTCAAACTGACGGTGCTGAAGATCATAAGGAGAACACAAACACCGATACGGAGGGGACGCCGAATGACTCGCATGGCGCAAGCAACAGCAAGAAGAAGCGCAAGAAGCGAGGTAAGAAGAAGAAGGGTGGCAACGCAAGTGGAGAGAACCAGCCTCTTCTTGGGGACGGTGGGAGCTGATGTATGATATAATATGATGTTGATCGCTGCATAGGAGTTCATCCGAACCTCTGCATGTATCGGATGACAAGGGACCCTACCTCTTCGCCGAAGCGAGCGGTATCGAAGGGTCGATTTGCTATGGCGAGGAATTAAAATGCGGGAAAGGCAATCAATAATGTACATTATTATTATCTCTGGTGGAGATTGCCTATTAGGAGAAGGTGTATGTCTGTTCCCAAAAGCTGGAAGTCTGTCAAAGCCGTCTGACGGCCGAGTGGAAACAAAATTGGCAGGTTACATTTTTCACTTATCAATGAAGCTGCGTACATATTTCACAATTGTGTAGCCTGTTGTCTCTGTGCATGAAAGTTCTACTTGAGTATCTATCCCGAACTAGGTTTACGCCTAGTTCTTATAGACCGGATCGGTGTAGCGTCTCCGGGCGATTGGTTGATGGTACACTATCCAGAGCGCTATCTCCGTATGATGTTGTAGAACGTCAAGAAGTACACCTAAGCGTTTGAGTAGTAGCGCTTACATGAAGGAGAGGTCCGACATAAGATCAGCAATGCTAGACACGAGCTTCAACGGAAATAAATGGCAAAGACACGGAAGTAGGTATTAATACATCATATGGCGTCCAACTTGTCGTCACATCTTACTGTGTCATACTCGCCATCAACTCCAATACTTATTCTCGCGAGATACAGTCACATCTATCAAGGTTGTTTCTTTCATTACTAACATGTCGTTTTCTATTCTCGTCATCGCCGCCATCCCGATCGTCCTCCTCGGGACTGCCCTCTATAGACTATTCTTGCATCCGCTTGCGGGCATCCCGGGACCACGATTAGCGGGCGCGACAAAACTCTGGCTCGCATATCATGCAAGGAAAGGACAGAACCATATTCTTCTACCGGATTTGCACAAGAGATATGGGAGGGTTGTCAGAATAGCGCCGGACTGGGTCATGGTCTGCGATGAAGCGTTCGTCAAGAAAGTCTACAGCGCGGGATCCCCCTTCACAAAAAGCCCCTGGTATCAGGTTTGCGCCGCGCCCGATTCGAAGTATAAAGGCGAGAGCAGATTCGATCTTCTGACGGAGCAGGATAAGGAGAGGTACAGACATCAGCGTCGTGCCATTGGGCCTGCGTACTCGATTGCTGGGATGGAGAAGCACGATAAGCTGCTGTCTGCTTATATTGACGATTACAATGCTCGTTTGAAGATGCTAAACAGCCAATTCGTTGACCTGCAAACGTGGACCCATATCTTCGCCCTTGATGCCTTATCTATGCTCACACTATCCAAGAGCCAAGATCATACTGCCAAGGGCCACGATGAAGGGAACATGGAGTGCAGCGACAAGCATTGGGCGTATTTCACGGTCGTAGGCCTGTTTCCATGGCTCGTAGATCTCATGCAGACGTTCCCCAAACTGTACATCTGGATGACACCGCTTGTTGCGCGAGCCTTCGGACTACCCATCCCAACAGGTCTACCCATCTTCAAATTTGCAGTAGCCAACGTCCTAGACAGACTAAAAGCCCTAGAAAGTACAAGCAAAACAAAAATGCCCATGGACCGACCCGGCCTCGTAACCTCCCACTTCGACGACATCCCAACCTCTCAAGACACGCCCCCAACACCCGCAGACACCGACCCCGACATCCTCTCCTCCCTACTGACCCTGCACACCACCAAAGAAGCAACCTTCCACCCGGCATGGGTCCTCGGCATCGCAATAACGAACTTCGGCGCAGGCCACGACACACTAACCATGGCGCTCTCAGGGCTCCTATACGCCCTCGCTGCGCACCCGCACATCCAAGACCGCCTATTCAAAGACCTCAAAGCCCAAGGCATCACGAAAGAAAGCTCGTACACGCATATCACCAAAGCAGTACCCTACCTCCTAGCCACCCTCAAAGAATCCCTCCGCCTCTACCCCGCCATGGGCTTCCTCCTCCCGCGCATAGTCCCGTCCCCAGGCCTCACCGTTTCGCGCTATTATATCCCCCCTGGCGCCACGGTCGCGAGCTCTATGTACGCTACGCACCGTGATGCAGCGGTGTTTTCTGAGCCGGAAGCGTTTCACCCGGAAAGATGGATGCTGGATGGGACGGAGGAGAAGAAGAGCGAGATTGCGCGTATGGATGGCGTGTGGATGGGGTTTGGGGGCGGGAGTAGGAGTTGTCCTGGGCAGCATTTGGCGAGGTATGTTCTTGTCAGGGTGCTGGTGGGGGTGGTGCTTGAGTTTGAGGTGCAGGTTGAGGGGGTGCCGCATGTGACGGGGTGGTTTTCGGCGCATATGGGTGGGGTTGGTGTCAGGTTTGTGGAGAGGGTGAAGAAGGAATGAGGTGGATTGGGAAAGTGCGGCACTTTTGAATTCTGTGTATATGTTGATGGGTTTGAATTTTCTGGTTTGATGTATGTCGCATGTTTTGGTAAGGTTTATGGCTTGTCTACGTATCTCCAGTGTAACTCGTTTGCTGCAGGTGCTTGTATGTAGACCTCCTTTTTCTCCCCAGGTGCTACATCGAATCCGTTGTCAGACAAATTCACGCCTTCCTTCTCGGCAAAGACGAATCCCTTGACTGGCTTTTTGGCTGACACATAGACCTTCTTTTTGTCATCCGAGTACTCGATTTGTACTCCACGGTCCGGGAAACTGAGATACTTGATCGGCTCAGGCCATGAAATGTCACTTGCTACCTTCTTATCATCAACCGTGAGCGTGGTGTGAATAACGAAAGGATCGGCTTTGGAGGTATCGAGCGGCGTATCTGGATCCTGGGCGTTGGGCACATCGACTTTTTCGTTTTCAAACACCTCTGTCGTGCCGTTTGGTTCGATGCGGACCGCTCTTTCCAACGGATCAAGAACATCCTTCCCGGTTCGAACAGAAATAAACCGAACTGTTATACTCCCGCTGATGCTCTCGCGCGAGTTGCTTGCCACCCAAACGTCGAATTGAACGTCTTGCCAGATCTTACGCATATCGATGTGGCTTGTGTCGCGCTGCCAAAGGTCATCCGCAAGCCGGACAGTCCAGTCATGCACTTTTCTCTGCACCCCGACAACGAGCGGCTCCATGGTGCGCTTGATGGCATAGTACGCGGGCTTGGGCACGCCATAGTAGTCTACGACAGCCCAGCTCATCGTCGGCCAGCAATCGTTCAGCTGCCACACCAGCACGCCGCCACATTTCCTGTTGCTAGGCTGCTTCCAATCGCGGCGCCACGAGCGGTACGCCCACGTCAGCGCATCCGCCTGCATTACTTGCGTTAGATGGGTGAATCCCTCGAGATCATACCGAATGCGGAAGTTCTCCGCGACGTACGAGACGAGACGGCGCTCGTGGCCGATAGCTTTATTGCGGAAGTCCATAGCCATGGAGCCTGGGTAGCGGTCGTCGGGGTTGGTGATAGCTTTGGCGAGCGTGGACACGTGAGGGTAGGCTTCCATACCGAATTCCGAGACGAAGCGGCCGGCCATGCGGGGGAGACGTTGGTAAGGCTCCATGGTGCCGTGCCAGACGTTCCACTGGTGGACATCGCCGACAGTAGGGTCGACTTTGAGCACTGTGGAGATGCCGTTGCCAAAGGGCGAGGACGGGTGGTACGGGACACCTTTTGTCTCTTCGCGGACGACTTTGGGCAGTAGATACTCATAGATGTAGCGTGCGGGGAAATTGGTCTTGAGCCAGGACTCGGGGTCTTTGTCTGTGCTGTAGTTGTACTCCAGGCCGTAGCGCTCTACTATCTGATAGTCTTCGTTGTTGCCCGCCCATATGATGAGGCTGGGGTGGTTACGCAGTCTGCGCACGTTTTGCCTGGCTTCTATCTCTACGGAACTTAGGTAGGGACGATTGGTGGGATAGTTCGCGCAGGCGAAAGCGAAGTCTTGCCACATGAGCACGCCGTATTCGTCCGCTGCTTCGAAGAGGGAGTCGTCTTCGTAAATACCGCCTCCCCATACCCGGACCATAGTTTGGTTTCCCTCAGCTGCTTGTTTTATCCAGGCACGATACGATGACGGCTTTGTGCGCGTAAGAAAGGAGTCGGGTGGGATCCAGCAACTTCCTCCACAAAAGACGTCGACGTTGTTGATGCGGAAATAGAAAGATGTGCCATGATTGTCATCTTCCTGGACCAGCTCAACTTTTCGGAAGCCAATGGTTTTGCTTACTTTGTCAATGACGGTGTCTGGGTTTGTCGAAGTTGAATCTGAACGCAGCGAGACGGCGATGTTATAAAGCGGCTGCGAGCCATATCCTCGCGGCCACCATAGAGATGCGTCCGGAAGCTCAAAATCAGCGCTCATGACGTTGTCCTTCTTCGTGGTTTGGAACTCATCCAACTTCTCTAAGGCCTGCCCATCTTTCGATATGACTGCCTCAAGCTGTCCTACTCCTTCGAACTCGACAAAAATCTTGCCTTCGACTTGCTTCAGATCCTCGTCGATTTCGTATTCAACCCACACATCGATGATTTTTGACTTAAAAGTTTCGAGGACAATAGGCTTCCAGGGTCCAGCGGTCATGAGTATAGGTCCCCAGTCCCACCCCCAATCATACTGTGCTTTCCTGACTGGACCTCTCGAGATCTCTGTCTGATGCACAATGAATCTATGCTCTTTGTGTTCCTTGACAAGCTCGAGCCCTCTCTTCCTCGCTGATTCGAATACAATTTCAAGCACCTGCTCACCCCCGTTGTCCGTTTCCAGGTTGTCTGTCACGTCAACAACATGTTCCACAAACATGTTTTCTGATTCAAGAAGTATCTCCCCGTTAAGATAGATATGGGCGAAAGTATCCAAGCCACCAAATTTCAGCGTGGTGGTGATACCAGGTTTTCCGTAGTCTGGAGGAGCGGTGAATGTAGTCCGGTACGTCCATGTTTCTTCAGCAATCCAGCGAACAGAAAGTTCGTTGAGATCTTTGAACGGGTCGACAATTTTCTCGTTCTTGAGCAGGTCCAAATGTATTTCGGTGGGGAGATCGTTTGCGGGGAGGTACTCTGCATCGGAATTACGTCCTCCCTTCTTAAACGTCCAGCCGGTCTTCAACTCAGAGCGTGACACAGCCATCTTGCCTACGCACCCTGTACGCAAACACAGAATCACACACTGAAGTACGATAGAGTTCCCGCTGGGAGCGAAACGGGTATCCCGCGCTGAATCATCGCCAAGCACCACGGTTCGGTTATATTCCGAAGCTTACACCAGCTTAGAGGCGGCATGGTGCGGGGTCCCCAACGCCTGTCTCGACGCGGCAACGATCATCGCGAGCAGACCTGATATCACCCGCTAGTATGACTTGCTCGGGCGATGAACTACCGGCTTCCCTATTATTCGTCTAAGCGAAGGAAACCCCGTGCAACGACGGGATGCGACGTGACATGGCTATCAATTGGCTATCAAGATGGGAGAGGCCGAGCTCCTGGGATAGCGGGAGTTATCGCATGACTGCAGCCAATATAACCCCGCTTCTCCTTGCTATCTCGCATTTCGAGCGACTGTACGACTGATTGATATGGCTGAGAAAGAACAGAAAAATGCAGAGTACGTGGGTGAGAAGGCGTTGACGGAGGATGGCAGGAAGATTGTAGAGGAGAAGGAGGTCGAGGCCGTAAACCCTTCTTTTGCGACTATTATGGCAAACAACAAGCCGAATCCGTGGGGAAAGGGACATCTACAGTTGTACGCGTTGGCAACGATATGCTTCTTGAATTCGACCATGAGCGGTAAAGCACTCCTTCCCATATGATGATGGGAAGATCCCTCGACTGACAGATGAAGGCTTTGACGGATCACTCATGGGCTCGATAAACACTCTACCAAACTACACTCGTTACTACAATCTCCCAGAAACAGGTACAGCCTCCACTGGCATCATCTTCGCCATCTTCCAGGTCGGACAGATGTGCGCTGCTCTGTTCGTCTGGGTGGCGGACTGGCTCGGTCGTCGCTGGCTCATCTTCATCGGCACTGCGGGTGTCATTGTAGGAACTATTGTAACCTCGACTGCGAAGACTCTCCCTACTTTCATCGGTGGCAGGTTCTTGCTAAGCTTCTTCGCGCAATTGGCATGCTCGGCTAGTCCGCTGTACCTGGTGGAAGTGGCGCCGCCACAATATCGGGGTACTTTGGCTGGCATGTACAACACGTTCTATTACATGGTAAGTGCCACCAAATTTTTTCCTCTATCAATGGAGTAGCGTACAGGACTATCTCAAGTTTAAGGTTTGTTGCCTTATACCTGGGCAATATCACAACCAGATGTACCCGATCTATCAATCTTGAGACTCCATACGACCATACTGACTGGTCAACCAAGGGCTCCATCCTTGCAACATCCTCGGTATACGGTGCGCATAAGCACCTCTCCGACTCCAATATGGATTGGCGTCTCCCACTCTGGCTGCAAATGGTGTGTCCTGGACTTGTTTGCTGCGTGATTCTATTCTTTCCCGAGTCTCCCCGTTGGCTGATCGCTAGAGACCGGCACGAAGAGGCGCGTGCCTTTCTGGTCAAACACCACGCCAATGGCGACGCCGACCACCCATTGATCGCACTCGAAATGTACGAGATGCAAGAGTCGCTGCGGAAAGATCCGGTGACGAGCTGGCGCAACTTCTTTGACCTTCGCGTGCTCTTCAAGACAAGGGCAAGAAGATACAGAACGATGTTGAACATGACATTTGCATGGTTTGGACAGTTCTCTGGTAACAAGTGAGTAGAACGGTTTAAATTGTTATTGTATATATTGCTAACCAAGCGAAGCGTCGTCTCGTACTATCTTCCTCAGCTGGCATCCAACGTCGGCATCAAGTCTACAGACACTAAGCTCCTCCTCAACATCATGTATGCCGTCGAAGGATACATCTTCGCAACTGCTGGAGCGCGTCTGCACGACGTTTTCGGTCGCCGCAAGATGCTTCTAACGGCGACAGCAGGCTTGATAATATCACTTTCAATCACTGCAGGCACAGCAGCAGGTTACGTTAATACCGGATCCAAGTCGAGCTCTTCAGTCTCAATCGGCTTCATCTTTGTGTTCGGCGCCATCTTCGCTTTTGGATTTACGGCAATGCAGCCCATTTACCCCGCTGAGGTGATGGCAAACGACATGCGAGCAAAGGGCATGGGAACATACAAGATTGTTGGTGGCGCTGCGGGATTCATTAACACCTTCGCAGCGCCAATTGCTCTTACCAACGTATGTCATTCCACTTGTTGCTGTGCAAGATGGGTACTAACGCTGTGCAGATTGGATACTGGTTCTATGTCTTCTTCGTCTTCTGGGACATGTTTGAGTTTGCGTTCATGTACTTCTTCTTCGTGGAGACGAAAGGCCTGACGCTTGAAGAAATGGACGAGATCTTTGAAGCGAAGAACCCGCGAAAGGCGAGTACGCAAAAGAAGAAGGTCAAGGTGCGCACTGTGCTTAGTGGAAATGGTAAGATCGAGGAGGAAATTATTGGTAGAGGAGATGCGTAAGAGCGGGCAGAGCTTAGAGGCACTGTGGTCAATAGGGAGAGGCAGAATGCAGGAGTTGTAAGTCGTGCAAATGGAAAAAAACAATGCGAATATTTGAGTCGTTATGGAGTTGTAGCATTTCAGCCGTATCCGCTAAAACCAGTGCAATAGTTTCATATGTACCAAGAAGCGCCATAGTATAGTGCTGACCAAAAATTGAAATGCTTACCCGACTGCAGTGTAGGCGAATTAACTCGCACGACTAGTCAAACCACTAGAGCGTCATGGACCCCGCCTCTTCAACTCAACATCCGCCGTCCCAGCTACAATACAAACACTGATCTCAATAAAAGCAACACTGGGAGATCATCAACAAACAAAATGCCGTCCCTCGACTATGTGAAAGCGCTGTTGACACAACACTTCCCGCCCGCACCTACATTCACAGAGAAGAACATCGGTCCTCAAAAAGGCAGAGTCTTCCTTATAACAGGCGCAAATCAAGGTCTTGGCTATGAGTTGGCAAAGATGTTGTACCCGACGGGTGCAACAATATACATGGCGAGCCGTTCCGAAGAGCGCACACTGCAAGCCATCCACAAAATCCAGGAATCCCTTCCCGATGCCACGACACCAGCAACGCTCAAATTTCTGTTCGTCGATATGGCAGACCTTACCACTGTGAAGCATGCAGCAACAGAACTCGCTGCGCAGGAACAAAAGCTGGATATCCTATGGAACAACGCCGGGATCGGTGGGGCCCCACTTGGAACAACTACAACGCAAAACCTGGAAGGGCACGTTGGGACGAACTGCGTTGCACCTCTACTATTCACACAGCTTCTCCTCCCGCTGCTACGGAGAGGAGCAGAGTCCGCGCCAAAGGGAAGCGTGCGCGTCGTGTGGACCAGCTCACTCATGGTGGACACCTTTTCACGACCCGGCGGCATAGACTTCAAAGCCATCGAAGCAGGCAAAACAACGGATTCCAACGCCGACTACGCCGCAAGCAAAGTCGGGAACTGGTTCCTGAGCTACGAAGCCGCAAGAGCATGGGAGCCGTACGGAATCTTATCCGTTGTGCAGAATCCAGGGAATCTGAACACGGAGGCGTATCGGTATGTACCTAGTGTTATGCGGGGAATACTCCAGTTTCTGCTTTTGTATGAGGCCAAATTTGGGGCGTACACTATGGCGTATGCAGGTTTGAGTGAAGAGGTTGTGAATGGGGAGTATATCTGGCCGTGGGGGAGGAAAGGAAAGAGTCCTAGGACGGATATTCATGAGGCTATTGAGAAGGGCGCTGCGGAGCGGTTTTGGAAGTGGTGTGAGGAGGCAGCGAAGATGTACATGAGCTAAGACGTCGTGCATCGATCTGGGTTCAGGGCAATGTCTCGTGAGCTTGCTAGGATCTGGCGTTCGGGAGCTGCGGAGATAGTTCTTGTTCGGGAGTGTGCCATTCGAACGGAGACCGGGATGAATCAATCCTTGCTGGCGGACGACATAAGAAATACCCTAGAATATTTGACGGTTATTGTTCATATAGTCATTCAGTACTGGCATGGTAGTTCCATTAACGCTGCATTTCTGTATTTGATGGATGGGTAAGAACTAAAGTCATTCGTTCCCTACCGTGTCTTCAAGCAATCTTGATAACAGCCCAATGGTCGTACGCCGCAGAATTATTGATTACAGGCTGCTGCATTATCGAACAAATTTCTGCCGTTTATTGGTACGAAAGGTTCTGACACACAGAGTACACAAACTTCGGTCAACTTGAATTACTGCGTATGTATCTTAAATGAATCCCACGGTTTCCCTTAACATATATGCAGAACAAGCCTTCTTGAGCAGCTACTTGCATTTGGCCCTGCTCGCAGGGCAGGTCAAATATGCACATCAAGTGAAAGTATAGGTTAGTTCAGGACTTGTCTTCCAAGGCGCGTTGTTGTTGGTAGTGCTAAGTCTCGCCAGGTCATAGCCTAGTTGTCGAACGACGAGACCTCGTCGAATCCTGATAGTGCGAGTAAGACGAAATGAGTTATAGATAAAGTTTCAGTTGGACACGTGTGGGTGGTGTTCGTGTTGTTCCAGCTAGCGATCAACGCACTTCGGACTGGGAGTTCGTGTCACCACATCATTCCTTCGTTTAAACCTCACAAGCACCACACTTCAACATGTTAACAATAATAATAGCCCAGTACTATACGTCCAAAATCCTGTAATGGCACGATAAAATTAAATCATCGTCACTGGTCTTTTTCGTGATACGCGTCGCACCTTCCCCCTGCCAGCCACTCACGCGTCCCGCCCAGCCACACCAACCACCAAACCAGCCCAACCACCCCGCGCACGCACCCCACCACATCTCTACAAAAGTACGCCCAGCGCGTGCATTCCACACGAAACCAAGAAGTTCATCTTGCATATTACTACTCCGCAAATATCTCCGCGCCGCAAAGTTTTTTTCTCCAGATCCTCTGGAGTATTTGTTGTTCGATTGGCTGTTGCTCAGACAACTTGAGCTTGGGCTTGAACCGTGTCGTTGAGAAGGTTGTTTGAAGTCGCGCAACGTTCCGAGATTGAAGATTCGACTTCAGAAGTGAACGAAGGGTGAGTTAGTTCCTCAGAAATTGTCCATTTGGAGGTTTTGACTGATTAAAAGACACAGCACGTTCACCTCAGCCTTGTAACACATCACCGTCTGGCCATCACACCCGGTCACACAGCAATTCTTCCAAGCAAACTTGACCCCAACCCGCCAAAATGAAGCGCAACATCGTCATCTTCCTCATCATCCTCATCCTCTTCATCCTGATCGCCCTCATCGCATACATGATCTACTACCTGCAAACACGCATGGCAGTCGGCAACTCAGGTAGCAGCATAAGCGAGATGACGGAAGCGTAAACCACCACCACGCCTCTCTTCTCTTCTGGCTACATGCACCAAGTAACGACATTAAACGACATATTATTTGCATATACAAAAGGGACCGGCGTTAGGATTTCGGGATTGGGTTTGTTTTGCATCGGGGGTCTTTCGGGAATAGACCCCGAGTTGCGATACTGATGGAATGAGATTGATGCTGTGTTGATACGAAGGGTTGTTGCTATTGAAGTATGGCTAATGAGCGAGTTATTGTTACACTGGATACCCAGAAATGTTATTGCCTGGATGAAGATATGTATATAGCGCAGTGAAGCTGCTATTGAATGGTCATCGTTACGCTTCTTCTACCTGCCGTGCGTAAAATACCTTGATAGATTGTGATGGAGTTGCACCCGACATACACAATGCAGGGTTTAGAGACGGTAGAAAGGCTCCATCTAACGATGCTTCTAGAGACTGATAGCGATTAGAATCTTTCATTACGTGGCTATTGCAAGTGTAAAAGACGGTGTAGACTTGATGCAGATCAAGAGTTGCGCAGCCGCAAGAATAATTTGTTGATACAGCTATTATATTCAAGAATGCCAAGCAGTGTTGGGCAGAGATCTCGAAAAAATGGTCGCTCGAGTTGACACAAATGCATTCATCTTTCCAACCCCACCCAAGTGTTCCCAGCTGAGCGCAGTATGATGCGCGATCGTAGCTGTCCAAAATGGAGAACCGATTTAGCCGTTGACGCCATGCTAGAGAGAATACTCCGCCATAAATCATGAATGCTTAGGAAGTAAATCGACTGACGGCGTATCCTCTCCAAGATGCCATTGCTGATCCCGCTTGATATCAAAACACGTTCTCGGTTTGAGCTTGCGCGTTGCTGCATATACAGCGTTCGCTTCAGCTTCATAAGTCGTCGTCGTCGTCTACACCCGTCATGTTGATGTTGCCATTTACTTCGTCCTCATCGTCCGCGTTGTTGAACACCAGGTGCGCTTCGAAATATGCTAGCATCTACTCCCAAATCAACACTGTTTTGGATAGTACGGGAAGTGCGCAAGGCTTACCCTCTGTGGGCACTTTTTGAAAATCAGCGGAAGAGGGTGCTGTGTCTTGACCTGATGTTTCCAAACCAAGTAGCCAAACTTTTCCAACTGTCCGGTTTTTGGGTTCATTCGCTGCTCCACCGTATCGACGTGATCCACCTCCTCCTCCCACGAGCCTGGCGGTGGCGCCCACTCCTTCTCCTTCTTCATGCGTTTTGTCGCTACGGGTGTGCTCGTCTCAGTGTCGACACCAGATTTCCTGCCTTTGCGCTTTTTTCCGACCTCTGGTCGTCCGCCAATGGACTTGTGGTATTCCTCCAGCGCTTCGACGCCCTCGCTGACACAAGTCAGTATGCCTCTCGTCTCGTGCACGTCCAATTTGCCGCTTACAGATTGTCCTCGCCTTCCCATGTCATATCTTTAGGGTCGTCGTATCCTTGCCATTTTACATGGTATTGGACTGTGCCCTATTTGCGTCAGTATGTTTGCAGACCGACATGTTCTAAAGCCACACACTTTAACAATTTTGTGGCCTTGAATCTCCTCTACGACATATCTGCCAGCCGATCAGCGCGGAACAAACGTGGTATGGTCTGCAAGCGCGTACTCCTCTTCCTCCCCCTCTTCATCTTCATCTTCCTCCTCTTCGACAGGTTCTACCTTTTTGGACCTTTTTGACTGCTTTGCGGGTATCCGTTCGTCGCTAGAAGATGCGCTGGCTTCCTCGTCGCTCAATGCAGCTGTGCGCAAGTTAGTGCGTATAGTCTTGGGGAGTCGAGAACGCGCTCACGCGGCATGGTCGGCAGTCGTGGGTAGTCGCGCAAGCAGAAATAAGTGAATTAGCAGCTAGAAGAAGCTCCACACAATTCCTCCGAGCGCGATTGATATGCGCAATTAACTAGTAAGAAAACTGGTGAGAGGCGCGGCGGCGCGTTGGCAAGTTGCAGTGGTCACGTCGGCGCGTCAAGGTCGGAGCTTCCTCGCCAAGCGCGCCAAGCCTGGGGCACCTGCCAGAATTTCGAAAAGTTAGAGACGCTGGTCAACACACGGCATTACCCCACCACGACGTTTGACAACAGCCCCTCTTTTGTTTCTGTTGCTCTGCTACCCCAGAGCGTCGTATATTTACGCGGAGTAGTGCTTTCACTGGGAGATTTGTCAACATGGCGATGCGTGAGTGCTGCAGGCTGCAATACAGCTTCCCCCCCACTATTTCATATTCAACATGAAATCTAAAAGACATGGACGCTGACAGTGTGTATATGTAGAACTGGACATGTCAAATGGTGTGCCTCCCTCCGGCTGCCCTTCCTACCGCGAACGACGACTAATACGTACATGTAGCCCAGGTGATGAAGGATGAGGCGGGGCGGCCATTTATAATCGTGAGAGAGTATGTTAAGCGCTGGATCGAGGGTGGAGCTATGGAAAGAGGATGGGAAGCTAACGGAGCATAGCCAAGGCAAGAAGAAGAGGCAACACGGCAACGAAGCCGTCAAATCGCACATCTTGGCTGCGCGAACCGTCGCCAACATCGTCAAGACATCTTTGGTACGAAGATTGGGCTGCGTGAATCTGACAGGAGCTTATACGGACAGGGTCCGCGAGGGTTAGACAAGATCTTGATTTCACCCGACGGCGACATTACCGTGACCAACGATGGCGCCACCATTCTCTCGCAGATGGAGATTTCCAACCACGTCGCAAAGCTGCTCGTTGAGCTATCAAAATCACAGGATGATGAAATTGGTGACGGCACAACAGGCGTAGTTGTACTTGCAGGCGCGCTCCTCGAGCAAGCGGCGGACCTCATCGATAAGGGCATCCACCCGATCCGGATAGCGGATGGCTACGACCAAGCCTGCGAGGTCGCCGTTGCGAAACTCGACGAGATCAGTGATGAGATCAAGTTCTCTAAGGAGAATACGGAAGAGCTGTTCAAGGTTGCCAAGACGAGTCTCGGGAGCAAGATTGTATCAAAAGCACACGACCACTTCGCCAATATCGCAGTCGACGCGGTGCTATCTGTGGCGGATCTTTCCCGGAAAGATGTTGATTTCGAGCTCATCAAGGTGGACGGCAAGGTTGGAGGAGCATTGGAGGACACACTACTAGTCAAGGGTGTGATAATAGACAAGGACTTCTCCCACCCACAGATGCCGGACGAGGTCAAGGACGCGAAGCTCGCTATTCTCACGTGCGCTTTCGAGCCCCCGAAGCCCAAGACCAAGCACAAATTGGACATCACATCCGTTGAGGAGTTCAAGAAGCTGCAGACCTATGAATCTGACAAGTTCACTGAGATGATCACACGCATCAAAGACACGGGCGCCAATGTGGTCATATGTCAGTGGGGTTTCGACGACGAGGCCAACCATCTCCTTCTCACCAACAAGCTGCCTGCTGTTCGGTGGGTAGGAGGCCCCGAGATCGAGCTGATTGCCATCGCCACCAACGGCCGGATAGTACCCAGGTTCGAGGATTTGAGCGCGGAGAAGCTAGGCACAGCTGGAGTTGTCCGGGAACTGACCTTCGGAACTACCCGAGACAAGATGCTTGTTATCGAGGAGTGTGCAAACACTCGTGCGGTGACAGTCTTTGTGCGAGGTAGCAATAAGATGGTACGTGGCTGCGTGCTGACGCTCAACCCGGGCATCAGCATCCCCAATGGTTACTTCTTTCAATCCCGGTCCAGCGCGCTAACGGCTGATAGATCATCGATGAAGCAAAACGATCGTTGCACGATGCTCTTTGCGTTGTCCGAAATCTCGTCAGAGATAACCGCATCGTATACGGTGGCGGTGCGGCAGAGGTCGCCTGTTCGCTCGCTGTAGAAGATGCTGCAGTCAAGGTACCAACATTACAACCCGGCGCATGCAACAGTTTCTGACTATTATTGCAGAGTCCCGGTCTCGAACAATATGCAATGCGCGCTTTTGCCGATGCGCTCGATTGCGTACCTATGGCACTAGCCGAGAATTCCGGTCTCAGTCCGATTGAGACCCTCGCAAATATCAAGTCACGACAAGCCAAGGAGAATAACTCCAGGTTAGGTGTTGACTGCATGCAAACTGGCAGCAATGGTGAGTCCTGCTTCCTTTTCTGTGGTTCGATTTTCGTGCGTGCAACGGATGGCTTATGCCGCTTCAATCCTCCGCTTCAATCCTTCGCATCGCTCATTTGTCGACCCAACACTTTTTGCTGTGTCTGTATGGCGGATTCAAGCTCCACCATGCATTTGCAGCATCCCAGCACGTGGTCTCGTGGTGTGCTCCGCTGGCTTGTATTTCCCGCAACTGGCGCCACAGCGCGAATTCCTCACGCTATCTCTCTGCTTTTGGCTATCTGGTCTCAGTTTCGTCGCGTCTGCAGACGGCTCGGACTTGGAACATATACACTTCCTTGTATTACATTATTAGCTCAAGAGACCATGCTAACTCGGGCCGACATATAGATATGAAGGAGCACTTCGTGATCGATCCTTTGATCTCCAAGAGGCAACAGCTACTGCTAGCGACGCAGTTGTGCAGAATGGTACTCAAGGTATGTTACCAATTCGCTTGCTGTATTGTATTTCATGTCGTACCTGTTTCTTTACAGAGGGTCTTTGTGCCACGACAGTGCCACGACAGTGCCACGACATCATTCCCCATCACACCCTGCTATCCGCCAATCGCCCCTTGCACTATGCGCGTTCCTTTGTGGGGAACGGGGAAGCGGCCCACACGCAAGTCATGGTGACACGGCGCAAGACGTGTTCTTCACCCTGACCATGAGCCGCACGGTTGGGGATAGCCGTGGTCGCACCACGTTCCATTCGCGCCCAGTTAATCTCTGGATTCCCTGGGTTCCACCTCGTCCTTGCTTGCGTGCATCTCCGTCTCGCTTAGGCGAGATCTGCATCGCGGGAGACCAGATTGTGCTAATACGGTATGCAGGTCAACAATGTGATCATCGCGGGTAGCGACGAAAACGAGTTCTAGGCGCGCGGATGCAGAGGGCGAGCTAGGCCACGTGGGCAATGGTGCGTGGTACGAGGGATAGAGATGCGCGAAACAATTGTCGCACAGACGGACAGAGGGATGCTTGTACTATGCCCTATACCATATAGACGGCTTGTAATGAAAAGTCATGGCACGAGAGGATCGCTTGCGTGCTAGTGCATCATGGGGAGTGATCAGCAGCTCGGGCGCGAGCGCATCGTTGAGATGCACATAAGTGCGTATGTGCGTCGTCTGAGCGCGTCTGTCCTAGCGGGGTGACTTGCCTGTGTGACTGTTGATGAGCGCGTGCATTCCGACGTATCTACTGTGTATGTGTGTCTATGTGTCTACGTCACATTCCGCACCGCGGCCTCCGCGCATTTCAATCACGTCTGGCTGGATCTAGGCCACCTATGCTCAGCGCGGAAACACATGCGTCGCGCGTAGCTTCGGGTTTCTTTTCTTTTCTTTTCTTCTCCTTTCTTTCTTTCTTTGTTCTTTGTATGGATGGGTTAGTGAGTGCGCAGGTATATACATGGATATGTATTCGCGTGAGCGTGTGCTCGTGCAGAGAGGAAGTGGTCGAGCTTGCTTGTGATGCGGAGCTTGCGTTGGGTATTTGGTGATGTGGATGGTGATGGCTTGGGTTTACTGGGCTGTGTGGTGGCGGTGGTGGGGGTGGTGATTCGCTTTTGCTTTTTGTTTCTTTTTGTTTGTTTTTCTTTCATTGGATGGATGGGTGGATGGGGGAGGGGGGGGAGTGTTGAAGTTGGGTTGCGTGGGTGGGTAAATGGGTAGGGTGTTCTCTGGATTGCGGTTGTTGTTTGGTGGGGAGGTAGAAGGATAGATGGATGGGTGGATGGATGGATAGATGGGAAAATAGGAGGTTTGAGGGAAGGGGGAGGGGAGATGTAGTGTAGTGTGATGCAGTATGTAGCGTGTGGCATGTGGCATGTGGCGTGTGGCGTGTGATAGATAGATAAATATGTAGGAAGTTTGAGGAAAGGATGTGAGTGGATGTAGCGTAGTGTGATATAATATGTAGTGTGTGGCGTGTGCATGGAGTGGATGTGTATGTGGTAGTGTATGTGGTAGTGTGGTGTAGTGTGGCGTGGTGCTAGTGAGACTAAGGCGGATGGGTTTACTTGCTCTTTTCATTTGTTAACTGTATTGTGTTGTCTTGAATGGGTTTGAGATAGTGAGGAAGTAGACCTGGTATGTAGATCCGAGTAGAAGCGTAGTGTGCAACGCGTGAGATGCGGTTCAGAGAAGTGTGCTGGAAGATGAAAGATAACTGGCATGTTGCTTTCCTTTTATACACGCAGATGGATGTACTGCCAAATGAGAAGGTGGATTGATTGGAGGCGAGGACTATATTAGTATTTGGTTGAGAGGAGAAAGGGGCTCGACTTGGTGAGGAGTCGAGCGGGGTATATGTTGGTGGACAGACGATGCACGGCGTATAGGGGACACGTAGTCATAGATAGGCATTAGATGAGGCACCGGGTTTGATCTACAATACCAACGGTCTCTCTCGGTGTTTGGCTGTACCGCTTGGATTGGCTTATGCTCAGACCTAGCATCATCTTTGAGGTAAGTCACGTGCTCAGGGAATATCTTATACGACACGGTATGTCCATCACAACTATTAGACGAGGGGTTATTTACAGGTCGAGAGACTTTAGTATTACTTTCATCTTTCGTGAGCCAATCTTGAGATGAGAAAGGATGGGAACAGAGACGGAGACACGGGCTGTAGCAAGGCAACGTTACGGACAAGAGTAGGAAATGCTAGAAGTAGATGACATAAGATTTTAAGCATATGCTGTCTCCCCCGACACATGCTGTCTATGCCAAAGTAGAATTTGTTTTCAAAATTGGCGTAGCAGCCTCGCATCCATAGCCACCACACGCACGATGTCCAAAGCACGTAGCACCAATTTCCGAGCCACCCGGTTCAAGACGGCAAGACTTGGAAAAAGAAAAAAACAGCGATACAAATCACAAACAGTCATTCCTCCTGATACTCAGCCGTGCCGAGACAGGATAGACACGCACGACCAGGCGCCAAAATAAGCAATCAACAGCCCGAACCCATCACGTCGGCGCTGCATGTCAGCTCCAGCGGTCCAGATAGATACCCCGAGCGCCCGAGCAGCAGTGGCCTGAGAATCACATCACGAGCGTAGCACGCAATCCAATCATCTATCTCACTGCTTACCCGTCCTCGCATTCGAGCACCATCCATCTCGGAAGCACGCGTGCGAGACACAGGTACCTTGCGGGGAACGAACGCCAGACCCACCACCATCTCCCACCTGATCAGATGCGACCCACCCGTCTCCCAAGCAGGCAAGCAAGCGTCAAGCACTCTGCGGCAATACATACGCCCGTAACAATACAACTCCGGTAACAATACGCAGCGCCTCCCATCCAGTGCGTGGCGCGCGTACGTACCCACAAGTCAACGAGCGTCGGACAGACGCACGGCGCACTTCCGAATCGGCACAAGCGCGCCATGGGCACCGCGGCTCTGCGTCCCTGCATGAGAGCCCGACCCGACGCAGCGCAACGCTCGCCCGCACGTGCGCCAGACACTCTGCGATGAAGACTCTGCGTCGGCTCGCGCACCGTTAGTCCAGCGAATGCAGGGTCGCCGTGCGGAACCGAATAATACTACAACGCCATGTGATGCGCCAGGCACGCTGTGAACGGCGGAGAAATGGTGGCGATGGATGCGTGCGGCGCGGGCTGCGCTGGGGAATGATATTATGCCGCCTATCGATGGGGAGGGAGCGGGATGGGATGAGGGGTCTAGATCGGGATGCATACTCGCTCGCTCTACTCCTCTAGGTAGTATGTAAGCAGAGCTCGCAGCAAGCGTGTCTTCTACTCCTTACACAGACAGCCTGCGAGTCACGAGGAGCGTGCAGTGCCGTGTGGGCTACGTCGCTCTAATGCACGATGGAACCAAGATGGGCAGCACGTGAAACGGGGGCGGCGGCCGTGCGTGCCGGCACGGTCACGACGACGCCGTCTGGTTCTGGCCGCTGGGCTGTGGCTAGGGGGGCCGCCGGGCGGTGCTGACTTACGCGTGCGCCTTTGCACGTACTGTACGCCCTAGTATATGACTTTGTATGGGTCCCGGCGTTTTCTTTCAGCGAGCTAGCGGAGGGATGCGGAGCGGCGGGCTGGCAAACTTACGCGTTGTGCCTTGTTTTTTTGGGCGCGGGTGGAAAGGGGTCATGGATGGGTTCGGGTGCGGTCGGCGGGTTGCGTTAGAGGGGAGAAGTGGGGGTTGTAAGAGAATTATGATTATGCGTCGTTTGGGTTGAGTCGGCGTGGTATGAGGCTGGGTTGGTTGGGCTTGAAGGGATTGCTTTTGAGCTGGAGTCGGTCCGAATTTCGCGCCTGCGTTATGCTGCGAAATGCAAATTGTGTATGTCTGGCGCTAGAGTCTCAGTAAGTGTATTACTCGGTCATAAGAGAATTGACTAACCATTGTATAGGGGAAAGTGCTAGTAAAAGATCAGGTTAGCTTACATGGGTTAACTTCACTACTAGACGAGCATGAGTTACGTTCTCTAAGATATTGTACTACTCTATTTGGAGAGTTGATTATTACAAAATTCGGCAATACGCCTTGGTACAAACAGTGATACAAAAAAGTTATTCCCCTGAGAATCGGCACAAAAAGGGGCGTAGTAAAAAAAAGAGCAAAAAGTACCACTTCATAATTCGCAGTTAAGGGGTGCTTTATACAAGTCACATGCTCGTAGATTCCAACGAAGGTGCTTTATACAAATCACATACTCATGTAGATGGCAACCAGAGTGTGGACCATGGAGCTGAATCGAAGACATCTCTATCTGCATCACTTCGGCATGGCAAACAAGTCACTGAAGATGTTCTTTGATCACAAAATGATAGGTATTAATTAAACCAAACAAGTTCCTGTAATGCTCATACACCAATCCAAACCCCGTTCAAACAGTGGGTATACCATAACTCAATGCCAACTAGAACCATAGAAATACTCCGTCAACATACTGGGCGTACCACAACCAAACACCAACCCAATGCAAAATCCGATCCCAACAGAAAAACACCGATGGCGATGGAATATCAAAAACGCCACAAACAAGAACGACGAAGACAAAACACACAACAACAACCCAAATAAGTCCAAACCTGCAAGTGAAAAGAGCCACGATTCTGCACCAGCCTTGCCTTGCCTGGCTAATACCTCCTACCAAAAGAGAAAGTAAAGTGTTTCCGCCGCTTACTTTTCTCCTGCACCGGAGCCTCCTCGCCACGCCCCGCACTCTCCCTCGAATGCCCCGACCTCGCCGACGCAAAATGGCTTCCCTGCCCCGTCCCACGGGACGACGATCCCCGCTGAGCAGCCCCAGTCTGCGGCACCAATCCCCTCGTATACGACGCCGAGGGATTACAACTCGAGGCCGCGCTATTAGCAGCTCGAGTCCCCGGCGAAGGGAAATCGACGCGGGGCCGCCTCTCAGGATAATTCTCGAGGCTCCGATCCGGAAGCGGCGTCGCGCGTTCTTTCTTCAGGGACGCCCGGCGCACCGGCGCCATGCCCTTCCTGCGCACGAAGTCCACGGCGTCGGCCCGCGCGTGGCCTCTAGATACGAGTTCCCGGAGCACCTCGATGACGAAGGACTGGCAGTTTTCCTTCATCACGTTGTACCTGAAGCGCGACTCGATGTGCCGGGATATCGAGTCCATGATGTTCTCCGAGGCGGTGGCGCCCTCGATCTTATACGAGTGGTAGTCGTTGGGGTGGAAGATCCGCCGGCCTTCGACCCTGATGAAGCGCTCTTTTACGCCGACGTCCACGATGGGGTGGGACCAGGGGCTCTTCAGCTTGGAGCCTTTGACCGCCGCTTTGCTGCTGGTGAGGTCCCGCGTTCGGACTGCTTGCTCGGTGAGCTGCACGTGCCAGATGTGTCCCACGCTGGATGTTGGGGTGTCCGGGAGGAAGAGCGCCCAGTGGCGGGCAATCGGGTAGGAGATGAGGTAGAGGGGGCAGAACTCCTCTGCCTGGCGGGCCTTGGCCTTGGTGATGGTGATTTGGAAAGGCATTTTGGGAGAGTTGTGAGAAAAGCTTGGTTAGCCTTGGTAGTGGTGGTGGCGGTGGCGGTAGTAGTGGTGGTGGTGGTAGTAGTGGTGGTGGTAGTCGTGGTAGTCGTAGTAGTAGTCGTGGTGCTTGAGAAGCAGAAGTGAAGCTTTGGATGAAAATAGCTTGATGGTCTTCAGTACAAGTGTGTGATAGAAGATCGAGTGCGGAGGAAAGAGAACCAGAAAGAGTGTCTTATTATACCTTGAGATGTTGGGTGTTCCATGGTTAAAAAAAATTCCATTTTACTATTGTAAAGGTTGAGGTGGTTCTTCCGCACTTTGACATCTAATTTTTGCGGTCCTGAACGGATACGAAAAGGGGACACGACCATGTATTAGAGGCGGAACTGAGGATTGACCAATAGAATGCATATGTATTACCGGTCTTTATGGTTTCTCTCATACGTTTAGTGGTTGCGCTTGTCAACGTAGAAGCTGACAGAAAATGGACGTCCACGTACGGTCGTGCAAGTCTGGAATTCATAATAGAAACTTCTAAAATAGGACTTCAACAGAAAATTCCTAGCGGGTGTGTATGCTCAACATTCGTTTGTTATACGCATCCATAGTATGTAGTGCGGTGGAACCATATATCCGTGCACCATAATCAATTAACACGATTGTGAACTTCGAGCAGCCTCCCTCGCAATTGAAATGGAGGCGAGAAAATTGATCTTTGGATGAAACATCTTCTCCTTAATAATTCGTTATACTGTGCACATGTTCTATTTCATCATACTAATTATCCTCATTAGTCAGGTCGCACACAGCCAAAAAGGGGGGACGTTCAATGTCAACATTCGCGCTCGGTCCACGGTTCTCAACCCCACCACAACAACCATGTTACCCTCAAAAGAGAGTTCTTGAAGCTTGTAAAGCACGACCACGTAGCATCATAGTCAAAGCATTGCAAAATATGCTTATTCCTGCGCAGACTCCGCCGACATCGCCGCTGATCTGACCATTTGTAAGGCTGAATATCGCAGTCTTTGAATTGGCCGTATTCGGATCTTACTCCAAGAGATCGCCTGACCAGCGTGCGTAACCCCGCTATTAATATGCTCTTCTCTGACATCGAGGTTTTTGAATTCCTAGTGCCACGATGATACTGAGTGTGTTTCCGTCATGCGCCTTGTTAATTTCTATCAACAACATCAGACAGTCAGTAAACACAAATCACAATAGCAATTAGAACATTATGGAAGGCTAGGCTCTTCTCATTACTATGTTGAGGTTCTCTTATAGGCGTGGGGTGGGTTGGTTGAAATCAGGCATACACAGAGATATTATATTACGCGCATAACTATATATGTAGCTACCACTTTGCCAAATCAAGAAACCGATGCAGTGATGCTGATAATCTTGTCGCTAACTTGACTCCCATTGTCATTCTATGGCACCGCACCCTCTACATCAACTTACTCACCCCTGATCTCTTAGTCAGAATATATATCCACACAACACGCACTCCATAACCATCGCCTTAATCATATACAATTAAGTGATCAGCTTATGCATATCCTCAGCACATCTATGCGTCTACCATGACAACATCCCTCGAAGAATACACGCCAAAACACCGAACCAAGTCGTATCATGCTCCACTCTGTCAATCCAGACAAAACAAAAAAGCACGAGCACACGCCCACCTTCCGGTAGATCTTAATGAGTATCCCTAGGCATCACGTCCATTCATATGAAGCAATAAAGTACGAAGTATGCAATGAGGTAGAGTTATAAGAAAGGTGCAGAGCATTTGGATTATGAGAGGAAGGCAGCTGTAAAAGTAGAAACAAACTCAGGGTATCGTGTCTGTAGTACAAGTACAAGTGCAAGTCAGAATCTCAAGATCCTACAACCTACCCATACTATTATACTCTACTCCACCAAATCCAAAGAGCAAGGCAAGACAAGACGAAATACCCACCTTTCTACCTCCCGACTTACCCACCTCCAAAACCCAACCCAGCAGGTGAGTGACTTACTCAGAGCAACATACCCAAAACCCCAAGCAGCCCTCTATCCACCAGAACCATCTCACACCCACCTACACCCCTACGCCCCTACGCCCACTCCCATCCACCCCTTCCAGCCAAACACGCACATGCACATGCACCTTTCCTAGCCCTATACAATACAATACCCACCACACCATCTTACAACCTAGAAAAAAAACCCAACACCTCGACCCTCGCATCCCCACCCAAACGCCGCTAGCGGAGCAAAACGGAACGGCAAGCAGGAAAAGTTACAGTTACAGTACACTTAGCTTGTTTCGAAGCGCGAAGGATTGTTAGTATGCATGTATGTATGTATGTGTGTAGGCAGGGGGTAGGGGGTCGGGGTATCCGATGTACTGTGTGCGAGGTTTACTCTGAGTCTTCGTGTTGCTGGAGGAAGGAAGTACATCGACGTCCAACCAGCTAGACAAACAGACATTTCCTCACTTCTACCACAAGGTTGATACTCGTGTGTGATTACGCAACCTCCCTCCCTCCCTTTTCAAAAAAAAAAAAAGAAAAGAAAAATCTACACGCATGCAGAGGAATCCCCCTCCCGTCGCCACGTGCAAGCACATGCACATGCACACCATCGGCCCTCCCGCGCATGTGAAAACGCCCACACACACGCACACGCACCTATACACACAAAAAGCAAAACCCTACCTTAGCCCCGGCACGCAGCACAGCGCAGCGCAGCACCAACCCCCCGGAACCCAAAGCATTCTTCTAGAAAAAATTTCGAATTTGCAGCCAGGCGGCGGCGGCGGCGGCGTGGGTATCCGGCCGAGAAAGGCGTGCACCGGGCAGCTCGCGAGCGAAGAAAAAAGCGCGCGGGCGCGGACGCGGACGCGGATGCGGCGTGCGTGGGTGGGGTCGAAAGTGAGCGTGGGCATGAACTGGAACTGGGACTAGGACTGGAACGCGGACCAGACGCAGGACCAGGCGGTGTTGGGTTGGGCATGTGGAAAGGAGGTTGGTTGGGCGCGGCGCTGTGGAGTGCGCGTGCGGAAGCTAGACTAGGGGATCGAGATGAGAGAGATTATTGCTTGGGTGCGGTTCGCGAGACGGCGGGTGGTGGGTTGGTGGGTGGAGCAGGGGGCGTAGGTGAGGCTCAACTCAACGCTTCGCATGGCATGGCATGGCATGCTTGGGCCCACCACGCAAGCAGCAGCGCAAGGATCGCATGCAACCTCGTTGCGCAACGCGAGTCCACAGCGCGGTCGTAATTTTCAGCTGCACAAGGGGCTGCGTTTGAGGAGGCGAGGCGCTGATGGGTGCGTGGGCCTGGGTGCGTCCGGCTGGGACAATCGTCGCGATGCATTGCATGCCGATGCAGTACTTGCGCAATGTCTCGAGACAAGCACCAGATGTGGTGTGCCGGGTTTCCTGTTCGAGGACCGAGCTGCGGTACCTGCATGTCGGTAGACGCAGACGCGAATCATCGGTCGCTGGGACCGCACATCATGACGTTGACAGTCGGGTCCGGCAGGCTCCTGCGTACTGTATTCTTGTTTCCGACTTGCGTATCGAATGCTGTTTGGGGTTTGAAACGGGCGTTGCGAAGGGTGATTGTCGATCCGTTGGCCTCGCGTCGAGGGCGCTGGACGGACGGGGAAACTCAGCCCTACGGATGCTTGGGTGCCGCGCTGATCTGGGGCTGGCGTGTCTGGGGAAGGAAGGCATCGCGGTCTTTGCCTCCTCTCGCGCAGCACCTGGCGCCGGGGCCTGGGTGAAAGGATGTCCCTCTGCTAACCGGACGAGCCAACAAAGAAAACTGCTTCGTATTCAACGACCCTAGATCCAAGCGTGCTTTCAGCTTGCAACCTCGAACCTTAATCGCTGTTGTCGAATCGCGGATATTGATCACTGTTTTGGGCCGCCGGCACCATGTGTTAACCTTGACGCTACGTCGGGGAAGCGGCTGGCTACACCCAGTGCATCCGGCAATATGCCTCGCAATGCAAGCTTGCTTCTGACATCGGGCCGTGGGAAACATGTCACCCGTCGCATGATCACTGCCACACGGTCATGAGACTCGAGCAGCGACGTCTCCCTCATGGCCGAACGGAAATCCTCCATGGATGTGTGAGATCATAGCGGGGCCAAGCACACCCGCCTTGCCAGTTCCACGCAACGGCTTTCACATGGTCCTCCTTGCCATTGTTGCTGCCCGGTCCACGGGAAGAACAGACGCATCCAGCTCGTGAATGTGAACACGAGATGCTGCAGCCCGGTGCCCAACAATCGCCCGCAGGACCGCCCAAGCTCAATCACAAGCAAGCACTCCGCCGGCGAGCCTTTCACGGCGCAAAATGCACAAGGATACACGCGCGGCCCAATTCTCCCCGAGCTTGTGAAATTGCGGGGTGTGCGTCCGCGAAGCCCGCGCCCGGCGGGCTAACGTACGATGGCATGCGGCTTGACATGCGGCTTACGATCGAGCTATCTCCACGACGTTTGAAAGGCTGCAGCGAGCTGTTGGCAGCTGAAACGCACGTGGATAGAGAACGTATGTAACAAATCCGTACGGAAACCTCGAGGCGCGCTGCTGGCCAAGGGACCAAGTCTGCGACGTCAGCCAGACGGCGTACCGCGGATGGAGGCCCGTGTAGCGGCGGGTAGTGACCGGACTGTTGTGCACCTCTCGGGGAAAAGTGTGGGGTACGCGATGCATGCTGCTCGACTGACCTGGTGGTCGGTGACTCCATTACGCGGACAGGCTCTGGATGTCTGTAAGTGCTGATGGGATCGTGGTCGAGACGATAGGGGTCTTTGGGTGTTGAGTATTGGGTGATAGTTGCTCCCTCCCGTGCAACAGCCGGCATTACAATATGCTTTGCAGTGGTGGATGGTATTCCCCCAGTCGCTCTAGTGCCCATGGATGCAGAGCTGAGATGTCGGTACACTAGGACAATTAGACCAAAGCATTAACCCCAAGAAGCGAGCAAAACGTGGCAGCCACATGATGCAGCTGAGATTACCAGCGCCTTGGACCGAGAGTATCGTCCACCGGGAGTGAAGTCGGTAGTTGGACACCACCACGGCTCACGATAGCATCGTCGATGCCGCTCACCATCGTCACGGTGAACTAACATGCCGTTGCAATGCAAAGTATGAACGCTCCAGGTCGTCATCCCGTAGGCCGCCAACGCTGTAATGGAGCTATGGGGAATCGTCGGGAAAGCTAATCTCTGCAGAAGAACCTTCTTCGGTGACACTGGCGCCGTTGGTCTCAATGCCTTGGGTAATAGCTCTTGCACTGCAGTTTCAATTCGCCGAGCCATGTTTCAGGGTCTGCCTTGGGATTGGAACCGTGCGGGTTCGGTCCGTTGACCCAGAGACGTGCTGTCCATAGGTTTCGCCATGACAAACTATTGCCGTGTCCCCGCTGAACCCTGGTGTTTAGGGAGTGTATAAACGCTTGTGACCAGGTCGTTATCCGATTATGCAGCTTGTCAGCGGCAATTGCAGGTTGATGCGTCGTGGACGCTGGTGCGCCCGACTGTGAAAGACATTGTTGCTGAGAGATGATGTAAGAATCTTCGTGAAAACGTACACGGCGCCTCATGACAGGAGACGGTGCCAAGCACACCGCCGTGAACACAGCATAACGCTAACCCATGCATTCATACGTTCAGTTCGAACACCCAGAAACGTACCCTACGCAGCACATCAGCCCCGTAGCCAAACCACAAGCTTGCAAGGCCCCAAGTGAATCAATCAGTCAAGCATGTATCCCGATTACCAAACCCCCACGACACAGCATACAGCCCACGCCGCGCCCCTCCCCAGCGTCCTCGCCTGCACAAAGTATTGGAAACAAGCACGTCGACTTCCCCCCCTCGCTGAATGGGAAGCAATGCCGAAGACACGCCCTGTTCGACTGGCCAGCGCCCTGCACGCCACACCCTCGGAGTGCTCTGCTTCGCTGTCCACAGCATTACACACGCACGCACGCACGCAGATATGACACCCAGACCCTTACAGGAGGCGATCGACACACGGGCATACAGCAGCATTAGCGAAACAAAGCAAGTCCCAAATCGAGTCCCGCTGCTCGCGCGATCCGTCTACGTACATCGCAACTCAGGAAATGGGCCTCCTCGTGACGCTACGCACCCCCACGGGGGCGGCGTGCGGACGGCGCAACCCACTAGGCCTCCTACTATCCGCTCGTCGTAAAAAGCTCCGCGGCTACGCATCCGTCCCGCTCACGACACGAGTCTAAAAATTGCTGCGTGGTCACTTGACGGGTGGGTATGGCGGGGAAGGGATGGGATGGGATGGGAGGCGCGGTGTGTGGATTTGCGTCAGCAAGGCGGCAGGCTCGCGGCGAGTGATTGCAGAGCGATGGGATGGCATGTCGCAGGAGATAGAGGGTTGCGAGTGGCGGAGCGGCGCACAACGCAGCGCAGCGGGGGTCGCGAGTGCCCCCAAGCACCCCCTGGCGGCGATGAGGCTGAGGAACGAGATCTTCTGGTCATCTGCTCGCGGTGCAGAGCGCTAGCCGTTGTCGCGGGCGAGCAGTGCCAGCGCATCACGGCCGTGTACGCGTTTGGACTCGAGCCCCCGCGAGCTCCCAGGCTGCCGCCAGGGATGAGTCTGTTTTGGAGGCGTGTGACTGAGCGGGTAGGGGGCGTGATGGTTGAGACGGCGAGGCGAGAGGGCTTGCGCGGGCTAGGTGCAATCCGGGGTATCGTGCTGGGTGCTGGTGGGGACGAGATGAGATGAGATGAGGCGAGAGATTTGGTAGGTACGGGGAAGAAGGGAAGATAGGCGGCGTCAGCTGGTCGGTGAGTGCGAGTCGGATGTACGGCGACGCATTGATGTGCTCTGTCTGCTCTGCTGCAACCACCCATTACTCGGCTGCCCGTCACATCTCGCGTGCTGCAACCGCCGGCCAGCGCTCCCCAGATGTGACGCGCCCTCGACTCAGGATCCCAGATGCAAGCGCCTGATTGACTCATAAGGCTGATGCGCGTCTCGAGTCTCGAGCGGCGATCACATCACATCGCATGCTCAGACACTCACGAGGGCACCGCAAGCGAGCCACGCCTCCACAGCGATACGAGACGGAGTGAGTGAGTGGGTGAGTGATTGACTGAGTGACGTGACGTGACAATACCAGGCACGCTCACAGGACAAGGCAAGGCAAGACAAGGCAGAAGGACGGCGGACCCGCACATGTCGGCCCGAGGGAACGAAGTCATTCATTCAGGTAGACTGGCGAGCAAGCGGGCGAGCGCAACACCCCATACACACCGGTAACGGCAGTCCAGACCAGACCAGAGCATACCATACCAGAATATCTCTCACCGGCATCATCCATCCCGTCACCTCCCTCCGACAGCACAATTGCCGACCCCCCGACCTCACATGCACGCAATAAACACCGAGACACAAGCAACACCCCACGCCCGGCCCCAATCCATCCCATCAAATTATCCCCAGCACGCACGCACGCAGGCGGCAGATAGATAGCTAGGTAGGTAGGTAGGTAGGTAGGTAGGTAAGTAAGTACATACGTACGCTCCTCGCCATTCGTAAGCACCCTCCATCCATCTATCTACAATAGGACAGCATTAGACAACACTCCCCAGACACACATACGTCCATCCATTCGACCAGCACGATCCCCACCCACAGACGCTAGCATGCATAAGCGCCCCTCGTCTCGAAGGAGACGAGCGCGACGAAAGAGCGGTAAGACTGAGCCAAACGCGGCGGTGCGGTGCGGTGCGGTGCTTGCCCTGCCTGTCCTGTCCTGTCCTGTCATGTCTGGTCTTGTCTGGTCTGCCTGAGGGCGAGCGACCCTTGCGCGTGCATGTGCGTTTGTTGGGACTGCGTGGTCCCCGGATGGAGGGGGGATGCGAGGGCGAGACGGGGCCTGGACTGGACGTGTCGTGCGTGCGTGTTTTGCGTGCTTGCGTCGAGGCGCGGACGTTACCCGCTAGTCATGTTATCGTCATCAGGCAGGCGGGAGCTCGCTATCTATCTATCGTGTACATGGGCGCACGCAACGGGAAGGTTGGAAGGGAGGAAGGGAAGGATGCGAGAACAGTGGGATGAATTGATTGAGTGCGTGCTTGCTTGGTTCAATTGATTGATTGATTGCTTGATTGATTGAGTGATTGATAGATAGATAGTCCGCTTTTACGGGATTAAGTCCCCAGGCCCATTACCTGCCATTCCCATCCGTGCATCTCATCCATCCTGCGAGGCAACGCCATTGCCGACTCGCTCCGCGCCCTACCCTGCGACTGCTGCTCAGGGTATCCTCTGCCCCAGCGGGCCAATGGTAAGGTAAAAGTACAAATGCAGGTAATAGTACAGACAAAAGTGGATGGATGCTGCCTGCAGGGCCGACACGTCGCCAGACCCAGACCGAGCACCACCCCCAGGCGTGAGCCTCTGACGTATCTTGTAGCCGATAGAAACCGCCCGTTGTCCGATGGAACGAAGAGAAGCAAGGAAACTCGTAGCCTCGTAGGCATACTCAATGCCCGTTGGTATCAAAAAAAAAAGGTTTTGGCAACATTACCCACAAGTGGCCGTCCCGAATGTCGTCGCCGACGGTGCGCCGAATGAAATTCCAATATAAAACGCCGGTGCCAGAATGCTGCTCCCAAAATGCCGCTGAATGTGCAATGGTTGAATCAAATGGCTGAGTCACCATCCTTTCTGGTGGTACTCCTGCAGCCCTTGGTCGAAGTAATCGTTATATGAATTGTTTTTGGCCGCTTCCCGATGGGTAGCGGCTTTGATCAGGTTGTTGTACTGTGCGGTTGCATGTAAACCTTTGAAGTCGTTGGTCGTCGCCGCGCGGCGCATCGCCGGCAGCGACACTGCGCTCTGAGCCCGCTTGTTCACAGCGTTGGTGGTCGCGTTCTTTTGCTGTCTTTCCCAGAGCAGATTGGAGCGCAACGACGCAGTCAGCTCCGTTTGCAGCATGTTACGACGGGTGGTGCGTGGGGAAAGCGCCGGGGGGTGTACGTTTGAGGTAGTCATGATGATGGGCTTCGACCGCGAGGCCTGCTGCCGCATCATGAGGCCAGTATCTTCCTGGGGGGAGCTGCCAGTAGATGGGCCATTGGGAGTAGAGGTGCGCGAGCGTCGGATTGCGGGTGTTGAGCGAGATGCAGCGTTCTGGAGAGCTTGAGCGCGGTCTCCCTGGTGCATCATCGTTGTGAGCAGCGAGCGACGCGAGACGAGGTTGGGTTTGGAATCGACTCGCTTGAACATGGGCCTCTCATCCACGCTGGCAACGGCGCTGTCGTCGTTGTCGTCTTCCCACTCCTCGTCCGAATCCTCTTCCTCGATCGCGTTGTCGTCAGAGTCTTCCTCGGATTCGCTTTCGATGGCCTCTTCGCTTTCGATGGCCTCTTCGCTTTCCTCGGAAGTGGCGTCGTGGATCGTGCGGGTGGAGACTTGGTTGTTGAACGACAGGTTCTTGCGAATGAGACCGGCCTTCTTGATGTTCTCGGAGAGCGAGCTGCGATTCACGAGCGAGTAAGTATCCAGGGAGCTGCTGTTGTCCTCATCGGAGGAGCCACCCAAGGTGAAAACGGCTTGCTTCTTTCGTACGGGCTCGGCCTTGGATGGCGGCGGCTTGGAGCCGAAACTCGATTTCAGGATGGGTGTAGGATTCAGGTTGGTGCTAGATCGGACAGAAGTGGAGATCCTGCTGGGATCGAAGCCGTGCACGACGCTGTGAGCGGAAACATCAGTAGACGTGCTGACATCCGAGCCAACGGTCGAGCTCATCGGGTCGCTGCCCATTGTGGTGGCTACTGTGGACGTCGACGACTCAGGAACGGGGCGGGCGTTTCGTGGAGGCGAGGAGGGGCGAGGCGTGGTGTCTTGGACGGGTTTTCTCGGCTCTTTGTGTGCTACAGGCGGCGCGAGCTGAGGCGGAAGCGGCGACAGAGGCTCGATGGCCTTCTTCTCTTGGATGGAGTTTACGACCTTTTCCAGGTCGATTGGGGTGAGGTGCTTGCCGCGGGCCTGGCTGGTGGCAGAGTCGTGGCGGCGTAGATCGGGCCGCGAGGACGAATTGGAGCGGGTAGTCGCGGTGATGGCACTTCCTGTTGTGGAGTCGTCGGAGGCGACGCTCGAGGAGAGCTCGGGCAATTCGTCGTCGGCAGCGATCCGGGGTTCGAGCGACCACCGCGGGGACGCTGGCAGGTCCGGCTGGCAGCAGAAGGTTTCCCGCGACCACAGTCTCCAGGCCTGCGTCGTCAGTGGGCGTGGTCGGGGGGATTGATTGCGCGGGGCAGCAGGGCGACTCACCATGTTTTCGTAGCGCTTGCCGTCTTCCATGGCGGGAGAGCACTTTGAGAAGACTAGAAAGGCGGGCGTGTCAGTGGCGGATCGCAGGCAGCGGGCACATAGCACGCAGCACATACCGGACCACAGGCCAAACAGGTTCTCGGGATTGCGCGTTTCGATGGTATGCATGGAGCTGTGCTCGACGCGCACAATGGGGCGCGCAGCGTGCAGAGGCATTGTATGACGGGCGGCCCTGGGAGCGGGGGGCGCGGCGCGGATATGAGGAGCGGGTTGGGTTGGGTCTCGAGTGGCCGCTTTCGTCGACGGCGAGGGGATTGCGTCAGGGAGATCGGCTACGATCGAGCGCCTGGCTGCTACCGGGCGGCGACGCACATAGAGAGGGCGAGGGCAGCGGGAGGGAGGAGGTTGTGGGGGGGAGTGCGGGAGCAGGTGGGCGGTGGAGCGGTGCAGCGGTGCAGCGGTGTATATAGGGCTCCAAGAGGTATAGCAGGGGCCGGAGCGAGCAGTCACGGCGATAATAAATGGTGGGCAGGCCCTGGCCCGCCCGCGTACAGGCCCAAAAGAGGTGGCCCGTCACGGCGGAAGCCCCCCCTGTCGCCGTAAACGCCTCATGCTGCCGCCAGGCCCAGCTCCTTGTAGGCCGGAGCTCGCCCGATGACCGCTAGCAACGCCCGCGCCGCCGCAGCCTCTGCTGCCATGCCGGCCGCTCGCCACCGCTTTCTGACCCTCTCCGCGTGGCTGCCCCCCTGCGCGACTGTTGGCCCTCAGGCGCTGGGCGTGGGGAGCAGGCACATGAGCACATGATGGGCCACCTGCCCGAGCGCATCCTTTGCGGGCTGACTCTGCCAGTCTGACCGTTTCCGCCAGAGCCTCTGGGCCCCATCCGCCCATGCCCATGCCCTCCCCCCGTCGACGGCGCCGACGCGCTCCCTAGGCCGTAATCTATCCGTCACGCTCGCCTGACTCAGCGTACCGTAAACAATCCGCGCACATGTGACCGCCCAAGCGCCTGCCCGAGCCCAGCCGCGCTCTTGCTTCATCCGGCATCCCTGCCCGCGCTAGCCCCATGGGTCGCCAGGCGTCGCCTCGTCGGCAGTACTCGAGCATGCCGGCTAGCTACTCCCACCACGCCCTGGATCGTGAGCCCTGCCTGGCCTGGCCTGTCCTGTCCTGTCCTGTCCTGGCCAGCCCAGCCCAGCGTCTCGCTCCCTCCAGGCCTCCTCCACGCTCGCCCGCCGTGAGCCTCACTCTGGCCCGTCACCTCACCTCACCTGGTGTTTTGCACGAAACGCGCCGCGAGCAGCCTGCCCCGTCACATGGCCCTCTGCTTTTGCCGCCGCCCGCCAAAAGCAACAGCTTCTGCCCGTGCCCGTGACACGCCGCTTTGGGAAGGCCGTTTTCGCCACCCTCCGCCTCTGAAGCCGCTGAAGGCCCTCGACGCGGCGAGGCCAATGTACCCCAGCCCCTCAAAGCAACGAATAACACCCTCAACATCTTCCGCATGAGCTTCCTCAGCCGCTCTGCACGTCCCAGCCGGCCTCGCAGCATGCCATTGTTGGCCAGGTTCCAGACATGAACATCATGTCCACATCGAATCCATCGCTGCGCTGTCCCCCGCCAAGCACTGCTTGCGAACATGAAGAGTTACCTTGGTGCTTGCTCTACCATCAACTTGCTACGTGCGACTTTGTCAAAGTGCTACGTCGACCGTCTACAGCTCTGCCGCTCCAGGTCATCTGCGTGCTCGTGTCGAATCACCATGCCGCACAAGAATCATGTGCAACCCTTGGTCTTCCCTAAATCCGGCGTGATGACCGGTTTCATGCGTTGTACAATTCGACATCACAACACTCGCGGTACAGCGTGGCATTCCTCCCGATGTCTCTCCACATGCCCTCGACGATCGCTACCGTGTTCCAGGCTCAAAGTCCCTGGACATGAGGCCTCCACCACGCGCCATGACGAATTTACACAATGTTCCCATCTACAGCAATGTCACGTTTATTGTTTTCTCCGTCTCCGCGATATGGCCAAGCACGTTTTGAATTCCTCGGCCCAAGTATTCCAGTGCTCGTGACGAGTCGAAGACTTGCCTTATTGTTTCACGGACCGATGCTCCGGTACAGCAGTCGTGTGCCATCTTCCCCACAATCCCACAAATACCCGGTTAGACAACCTTACCGCAGCCCCAGGAACGCGCTCGCTCTGTCTGGAGAGCCGTCAGGCCAAGCCACACCCACTATTCACAGATTGACAGTTGCCGGCGTCGGCTTGACGAGCTGGAGCCTAGGGCTGCCATTCTAAAAATTCTCGTCTCTCAGCTGACCTGAGTCCAATCTCCTCAATGAGCGCGTCGCATTGCCGTATTTTCACACGTCGTAGATCGATTACCAGCGCTACATCCTGAGCTTGCACAAGCCCTCCCATGCTTCTAAAAGAGGCGATGCACATGCCTGCAAGAACAAAGCAGAGCTTCTTTGTTTCTCAAAGTCCTACCTTGTTACTACCTTCCCCCTTCCCCTATCAAACCCTCGCCACTGGAGATCCCGTTTGTCTTACAACTCAGCACGATCCAGGACATATAGGAAGACAGATTCTTTCAGCTACAGGAGGTCACTCCGAAGGTAGGACAGCCACGATGGGCGTTTGGTGTGGAACGAGCGACTTCACCTTGTACAACCCAGCCAACAACGCACGCAACCAAAACACAAGGCGACCTTCCACCATTCGGTATGGTGTTCATCTAACGCTCTCACCGTCGGCTCTTGTGTATCTGCCGGACCAGCAGTAAAAGCTGAATCAAACAGACATGCGGCCGATCACCCAACCAACATCTTCGGCGAGCTACCTGCGGCGTAAGAAGCTTCATAGCGTCAGCAATCTTTGCTTTTCCTGTCTGATACTACCTGACTTGTAACAAATATTTCAGCCAAAGATTACGAACTCCGTGCCCATCTCACCCACAACAGGATGCTCGTTAAATGAGTGGGAGCAACATTGATCCCGCGTGCGGCACGCTTCTGGACGCAACGGACCGTGCAACAAAGGCTTCGTAGAGTAGGCGCCGGTATTTACGCCACGAAGGCGCTGGAACAAAGGAGCTCCTGCTATGCACCGTATGCGCTCTAGTCCTGCACCCGAGGCAGCTTATGCTGCGTCACAGAACGCTGGCACGCTGCGCGTCCAATACAGCATGCTGTATGTCACCCCGCAAAGCTGGCAGCTGAACATGGGGGGCAATGCACCCACGAAGGCGGCGTGAGCGTGTGCCACACCACCGGACACTTGGCTCCGGGCAAGGTCCCGACACTGTGGATCTGGCGTTTTGCTTGACCGCTTCGGGAACGGGTCTTTGGCGAGCCTGCCGCTGCACGAATCGCGTGGCTACTGTCGTGGGGCCCTCTCCAATCGCGGGACTGACATACGGCATGCGTCTACGGCTGATCGCAGAGCTCTCCTATGGCGCGGGGGTTCCCCTTCATTCCCGACCGTCATCCGCGACAGTGTGGTCCAACCCGCTTGCCTCCCAGGCTAGGTGTTGTCAAACGCAAGCTTGACTGTACGATGAAACAGTCGTGTCTCTCACCGCACATCTTACAGTACATAGCTCACCATGCTTCTTGGATGCAAGCTCATCACAGTACTGCAAGGCGTTTCACTTCTGGCGCAGCATGAAGCGGCCTCGATCCCGTATGGAGGAAGCCTCGCGCAAACATCTGCCGAAGTTAGGCGGCCGTTGCCAAATAACGCCCCAACCTCCCTGGGTCGAGTGTGATGAGATCCTTCCGCTCACGTCCATCTCCGAGCTTCTGACTCTCTAGCGCACGGGGGGAAGGCAACGCTGACATCCGCGGTTTCTTCTCCCTCTATCCCTAAATCTGAACGATTCATGTTTGCGGCGTAGCAGCCATGACTCTCGTGTTCAAGCGAAGCGCTCGAGTGCCCGAAGGATATTACACCGCGGCGTCGCGGAGTGCTCCCGACTCATTTATGCAATTAGCACGTTCCCACGCCACAGCCTCGGGCGCCGGATCCCTATTGCTCGCGTGGCCAGGACCGCCAAGGATCGTCGGCTGCCCAAATCGGGCCTCTCCAAGCGCAGACAGGAAGCAAGTCGATCCCGCTTTCATGGCTCCGGGACGACCCAACTGAAGCACCGTGGAAACTTGAATCCACCCAAATGCCCCTTAATGCAGTGCCGAGGCCAGTGCACGCGAACGAAAAGCAATAGAACGTAGAATCACCATCAGTTGGCAAAAGAAAATAACCGAAAGGAATGCGAGCGCGCCGCAAAGGAACAGTGCTCAGCCGAAGCGCATCCCACTTTCGGACGGCGTAAAATCTACCCACGTGCTGTATTTTGTGTTTCTTTATTCCTTGTCCGTCATTGCCAGGGTCTAGCACGTATTTTTCCTTATGCTGCGGGCAAAGCCCGAGGAGCCAACAACATCCCTCGATGTACGTGTTGCATTTCAGGGGGGGTGTGCTCATGTGCACAGGTCTGTGCAGTGTGGAGGCCCGCCGGCTATCCAAACCCCCCACGTGCTTATCGCTGCACGGCAAGCTTTTCCACGAACCGCAGGTGGGGAAACAGTGTTCTCCACCAACACGGCTCACGTCTCGAGACTTCACCACCAACATGTGCTTGGGAACAAAACGTGGGATGTTACCTCTTTGCCGACCTCCACCAACTGCAGCCTTACCTTCCTATTTCTTCGTGTCCTAGACTTAGACTGGAAGTTCGAACGCCTCTGTGGTAGCGGAGATTCGACATTGCTTCGAGAAGATCGAACGACCTTCTCGTTCTGGACCACATGCGAGATGCAAGCCTGCACCAGGACCCGTCAAAGGCGGTAAAACCCTGGAAGGATGCACTTCCACCTGTAAAGTTGCCCAGCATGGATTCGTCAAATCTCGGATGCTTCATTTTTTCAATACACTCGATGTTCTTGCCCTTTTCGTGCTGTTTTTGGTGCTGGTAGCACTGCATGCTTACCAGTCAGATGGATAGCTCGTGCTATATCTCGCACATCCTTCAATGCACGTCTTCTCGAAGGGTTTCAGATCGGCAGTTGGACTCGAACGTTGACAGGGTGGTCAGCGTTGAGGCTGGTGCTGCGCTTCGATATTAAATCGACCACAACGGCTCGCACAACCTGCGCTTATAGGCTACGACTGCGGAGTTCCAAGCTGTCGGGTCAGCCTCAGCTGCTTCGCGGTCACTAATTATACACGAACCGCTGCACCATCTTGCAGCTCACCGTTCGCTTTACTCGACTGTGAAACCGACCGATGCTCTAGGGCCTGCTTGATCTGGCAGTGCGGTGAACAACCCCAGGACCTGGTTCTCCAACCCACGAACTTACCGTTCACTGCGGTCAGCGGTTCTGAGCTGTCACTACAACAGGTCAGTTCTAATAACGCGAGGGTCAGCAACCGAATCCTACAAGAGACCCTCTTGCCTCAGCACTCCTGTCATCTGACCGTCCACGGCCCGACTGAAGTTCTTCGGCACAGCAGTGTCTCCCGAGTCGGCTCCCCAACCCCTCTTCGGCCAGGATAAATTGAGCATTTCATCCGGTAGAATCTCGCCCGACACTTCTCAATCTCCAAGCGGTCGTCTCTAGTGCCTTTTCCCATGGCCTCTCGCTTCATCAGCATCGCGAAGCGTGAAAATGCCAGCCATGGGTGGTTTTGGCGCACAGCTTGAGGCCAGGAAAATCTCCTGACGGTCGTCACCAGTTTCACCTGCATGCTCTTCCAGCCTGACTGTATAACTGACCCCATAAGAGCCCCAGCTAGTGCTCCCACATCAGCACCGCTCGGTCCAGCTTTTCCCATACCGGCAACAGTCCGTCTCCTCCGTTCCCACTACCCCAGGTTGTCCGCGATGATCTCATCCCCAGTCTCGCGTCCCCTGTTTCGACGCCTCGACCTTCACCGTCTCACCTATCCTTGAATATCACGATCACATGCCACTACCATTGGTGAGCTGGCACCTGTGTGCGATACGCTGCTTACCCATCCGTTGCGTCTTACCCTACATGGCGTGATCGCTGAGTGAACGGCGAGGGCCGAGGCGAAACTCGTGTCGGCCCGTTGAACGGATCCTCACCCACTTCCCCATGTCCCCGGTCTAGACGTGTGCATGCTTACTGGGCGAAAGCCCCCAAACTAGGTGCAACGTGGAGGACCCTAGATAGCAACTACCGACAGCAGTATTTTGGCCGCCACGAGGCAACGACCGCGGATTAGCGGTCACGCGTCCAGTGTGACTTGCCCTACGCCTGCTCCGCATTGCCAATTGTTTCGTCTGGAGCGAGCGTTGTCCTCTTTGAGCATGCCTGCGCTCAGGAGCTGCGCACTGCTTACTGGTACGCGGTGCGGGCTTAACGGCCATGTTATGACGATACAGACCCTGAACGTACACCATCATCGCAAGCCCTTGCTGCGCATGTACAGTACCGTCTCTATTTACAAACTTTGTGGATCCTGCACGTGGATACGAAATGCATCTTGCAATACAATCCGTTTATTCTAGAAAACGCGGCGCTGTCATAGGCCGGTTAAAGCTACATTAATCTGGTAAACGAGGGAAAAAGCGCCTCTTGCCACGAGTTTGACGGCACAGACGCACAATGTCTCTGCTGATGGCCTGCAAGTACGCACGCACGCACGCTCAGAGAGAAGACAATTGTCCAAATGACCTTGCCTTACCTTGCCTTGCATTTGCAGCCGCAGAGTAATTTCCACGTATGCGAATACGTCCGTGGTTCACGTACGCCGAGGCGGGAGCCTGATACGCATCGCATGGTAACGTGATTTATCGGTGAGGGAGGGAAGGACCGCGCCGTTCGCTTCAACCGCACTCCGCCCGTCCCGCAGCGACGCACGTTCGGCGAATCGAATCCTCTTTCGGGGTGGTCATCGCCGAAACATGCAAAGGTAAGACGAATGAGCATCGTCCCAGTCACCTATCTACCCCACGAACATAACACAACAACGCAGACCGCTACTTGCGGTTTTCAAATCGCATCCTGAGAGATAGTCTTGCGTCGGGACTGCACTTGTCCATCCTCACGCGTATCCGTCATCGATGCAGTCGACGTGGACATGCAATACTGCGCGCCACCATACTCATCCACCCATCCATCCATCCATCTATCTATACTCATCTCCCTCGCTCACCCTCGCACAACGGACTTAGGCGCGCCGCGCAGCGCTGCACCCATCCATCCACCCATCCACCCTCGACATCCCCTCCCCTTCCTTTCTTCCCCTGCATAACTCACTCACCCACTGCCCGCCTCGCCGCACACCTACACCAGCACACACATGCCCTCCCTACCACCCTAATTACACCCCCTCAAACCCGCCCCTCCTGACCCACAACCGCTACGCCACGCCCTCGCGTCCACCACCGCGGGCCCTCCCCCATCCCTCCACCCATACGCAGACCCAGGCTCGCTTCGACGCGGACGCCCGCATGCGCACACGCCTTCCTATCGCGGCGTGCATGCGTCGTGTTTCGAGCCGGATGGAGACCGGTGCGGCGCGCCGTGGGCCAGCCTTATGGCGAGGTGGGTATGCGTGTGTGTCTGTGTCTGCGGGGAGGGGAGGGGAGGGGAATGTGCATGTTTTGTTGTGCTGGTATGTACGGTATGGATATGCGTGTGACGTGATGTTATGTGCTGTGCCGTAGAAGCGTGAAGCAAGCCTGGACTGGATTGGACTGGAGTGCGGTGCGGTGCGGTACAGTGCGGTGCGGTGCCTGGCCTAGACGTGCGTATCTGCATATCCGCTTTCAGGCGTACAGCACATGTGGTGCGGTCCGTGGTGGTGTTGTGTTCCGCCTTGCAGGGCAGGATATGCCAGGACATGCCAGGGCTAGATAGCACACGCCAGGGGATAATATCACCTCTGGCAGCTGGGGCAGGCCAGGCGGCCGATCCTGCCTCAGGCGGGGCGTGCATGCGGGTGTGCCTGCGTTGTCCGGATGGCATGGCCTCGCTCGCCTGGCCTTGCATCGAATGCCGTGCCGTGCCGTGCTGTGCTGTGCGGGTTTATAATAATGTACGTGGCGGTTGTGAGGCCGCGGTGGGTGTAAGGGGTGAAGGGGCTGTTTTCGTTTGGTGGATGGGATGGGTAGGAGGGTGGTTAGGGAACAGTGTGGTGGGTTTCGTGAGGCTGGGGTAGTTAATGCAGGGTGAGTGTGAGTGTGTGTTTGAGCTGTTTTTGGAAAACGGGCAGTTGTGTCTGAGGTGTGTTTTGTGCTGGTTGTTGGTGGGTTTGTTGCAGTTGTGTCACAGTGAAGTGTTGGGTGGGCTTGGTGGCTGTTTGGTCTGCCGTGTTTCGTTGTAGGATCCGGGCAGATACATAGATGGGTATGCATTGCCGTTGGGAAGACGTTGAAGTTGGTGTCCTGGGCTATATGCGTAGTGGATGCAACTCACGGACTACGTACGTGCATATCTAATCTGTTATGGAACCGGGGCAAGCGAACGGGAAAGGCGAAGATCTGGCCTTTTGCCAGGCTTATCTTCCTGGTCTGCCTCTTTGCGCGTGTTCATGTCTGCTCGCATAGATTTACATACTTTACACGGTTCTAGAAGGATCTAGCACGTGGCTGGATGAGATAGTAGTTCCTTCGTTTACCCGGGAATAACTTTTCTATTTGGTGGACTTGCTTGTTTACTGAGTATGAGGGACAGGGTGTATTGCTGACCTGTCTGAAGGGGGTTACGCGACGTCTTGACTGAGACGTTTGCGGTATTTCATGATCTCTTCACTGCTGATGAATATCGTGTGATGGAGGTTGATGCGGCGCGTGACCTTGATATGCTTAAGTAGCATGAGCTGCCTGCGGGTTCTTATCTCTTCTTTTCGTCTGTGGCTTTTGTCAATGTCATGGCTTGAAGTCGTAAATGCTATAGTACGGAGAAGTCCTAGCTTTGCTAGTGGTGTTTGTTACTTGACTTTGACTACGCCGAAAAAAAAACAGCTCTTTCGTTTCACCTTATTTGCCTTGTGTTTGAGTTAATGCATTGTAACTCCCGTTTATAACCATCTGCTCACGTCTTGAAGGAGGTCGTGATGGAGAAGAATTGAAGTCAGGTAGAGTTAAAGCTGTTAAGTAGATGGATAGATAGCATTCTCCATTATCTGTATACACAGCAGTAAGGGATATAGGCATCATTAGTATCCGGATATTCGTCCTCACGCTGCTTGTAATAATCGGCTTGGCTGCATTTGCATTCTCTGGTTGTTTCACTGGCGAATGGCGTCTTCAACACCGGGCAAGGATGACTGCAAGGGGATTGTTCCTGATTGAAGAGGTTGAGCAACTACTGCATTTCGTTGCAAAAGGGTTTCTGATATACTGTCGTAAATTGAAATGACCTTAATGAATGGGATCATGATCCTGTAGATGCCTTATCTGGATCTGTTCATCGCCACTTTGAATTCTAAAATACTCTACATCAACGCATGTTCATTCAATAGAGGGCTTCGTGGATCCGTAGATAGTCAGGACTAATCGGTATAGGGGTACAGCAATCGACCTGTAGAGAGTTTGACTGGTATATAGCTATGCTTCATGGCCTTTACGACTACTTCGATAAGTTTCAAATCCGAGTCTAGTGAGTCAGTCACTGCCGCAGGTCATTTAGTATACAACCTACCTAGCTTTGATGCCACGGATACAGCAATTAGCATAGGTTCCTCTTTCTCGGTAATTTCAGAGGTGTAAGAGATTTCGCCTACTAAAACAACGTATTAGTACTATTGAACTGCAGTGAACACTACTTTACGGGCGCGTACCAGGGGCAGTGACTTCTAGAGTACCAACGATTGGCGACATATATAAGGGCGAAAACCCGCTTAGTAGGCTAAAAGACCTAGTTCGTTAGCGATGATATGCTGTATATGGAACAGCTACCTACGGTGGGATCGCGTCACGGTAATTCGGCTTCCCATCTTCTATAGGTAGACTACGACTCCGTTGTCCCATCCAACTTTGAAGAGTTTCTTCAGTATCCATTCCTTGTAGATCTTAAGGCGATTTAAGAGATCGCTCTTTTGCTGCTCAGTGACGTTCCGTGCAACTTCCCTACGATATTTAGCTAGAGAAGGATAAAAAGAGTATTACATACCATCTCCACCGCACCGCGCGATGTACAAAATGCGTTTTGCCAAATTTTGCCCTGTAGTCGTTTCAGAACGATGCGAGTTTATTGTACGAGTCTCGATAATAAGGAAGCGTTCCAGCCTGTAAATAAGTCATAATTCAGCTCTGTATCTAAAGATGGAGCGTTACCTCTTTAAGGTACTCCGACAGATCTCCCTCATCAACTCCCTCGGGTCGGGATTTCTTCCACTCATCGGCAAGAGAGAAATCTGTCCTTTTCACACTAAGTGCTTTCTCGAGCCCACGAACGAATGTCCTGATGAGTGCCATTTGTGCAGGGTTCTTAGTAGGGAGGTAATCTTTTGGATAGATGATCGTTCTCGGATCCTGATAAAAAGAAATTAGGTGTGACACCTAAACATGACCATAAAGTACTAACCTTTGCTGCCGGATCCACTACGGCAGAGTTCCCGTAACATGCTTCTGCGGAACTGGAGAATTCGGTTATATCGCGCCCAAAGAAAGCGGGAGCGTCGAACATGCTAATTTCCATCAGCAAATGAGTGTCGATCAGATCTTCGTTCTTATGGCCGGAAAGAAACCACGCCCTTGGTATTTAGTGCTTCAAAAGTTGGACGTATTGCGAAGACTCCGTTCCATTGAGCAGGCTTTCTGCAACTTCTGTTGGCTGCGATGTTAGCATAACACGTAAGAGAGGCGTGGTTACATACTATCTGAGCCAATGGCAGAATCAGCCCAGTCATATGCACCCAGCGCTGCGCAACTTCCGCTACTACTTCCTGAAGAATTTTGGTAGCCATCTCCACGAGGATTGAAAGGTACCATGTATTCGACACACTCCATTGTTTCCTCTCGAACTATCATCGCGTTCAGTCTAGTCTTGCCCACTATTATAGCACCTTTATCTAGAAGCGTCTGGATTGCCGGCGCGTTTTCTGTGCTCGGGGGGTAGAATTATTCCCATGTCCTATTGCACAACGTGTTCTTTGTTCCAGTGATGTCTAAAATATCTTTTACCAAGATCCTTAGTCCACTCAACGGTTTCTCTTCGATCCTCTGGAAATAGTAACGCGAAGGCACTAAAGCACTCAGATTGTTGCTGGCTGAAATAGAATCGTGCTTCGTCAGTCTGGAATATTGTTAGTTCTTGTGCGCCCAAGCGCACTTACTGACACACAGGTTAGATTGGGCCTCGGATAGTTTCAAAGTCACAACCATCGTACTATGCGTATCAAGGTACATCCTCCAAGGTTGCCACATCTTCTGGCACTCTACTAAATATGGCCCCGAAGCGGGTGAGCCTTCGACGTCGTTGTTTTTGACGAAACTCCAAGCGCCAAACTCTTTCGAGTTAAGAAAATCCACCGCATCATTGTCAATCGCAACATCACTCTCGTCACTCCCATAAAACACCATGTGCTCAAGAAAAGCAGTGTTGTAGACGTTATCTATCTCGGAGCACTTCTTCGGGTGGCTTTGTAGGGCGGTTTTGGTAATATGCTCGCTAGGTTTGACATGGTAAAGGAAGACAGGTTGGAGGTCAGCAACACACGACAAAAGTTCGGACAAGTAGTTTTGTATGGCGACTAGTAATCACATTTTTTGACAAGAAGATTCAATACCTGATCGCTAGGCATCAGGACGTATTGTATACCAGCGATTGTCACCTTTACCGTGGGGTCGCTGGAAAGGGAGGTGGCCGAAAGACCCATGACTGTCCTGAGGAGTAATGGAAATGCGAGTCTGATATCATGAAGAAAAGAATACTGCATGAGAAGTTGTAGTTGCTATTTGGGACTAAGCAGTTTCCTGTAGCTACTTCCTATATGACACTGATTTGCCAGCTCCTTCAGGGGCATTTTCATTTGCTTCACCGTCGTGTTTATCTCTCCCCAGAGAAAACATGTGAGCGCCATTGAAACATTCAAGAAACATCCCATTTAAATGCTACCCATGAACCCGGTATCTGAGTTCATCCAGTACGCGCCAGAGATTGCACCGGCTAAAAGGTGTATACCGCCGAGGAATCGACCGAAGACTGCTATTAGCGTTTTCGGGTAACGGAACTGTGGAAAGCCGAGCATCGCTCATCAAGTTACAATACAAGCTGATTAGCTTGCGGTCCGTCCAGCTTTGTCCGTGCCAGGGACTTTTGCATGCTTTCCTCCACTTGCTCCAGCGTTATTTTCCTACTACACGCTCTAGTGCATCAAGAGATGTCCGGACGGACATCGTGCTTTCCATGGGGCTGAATAATGACAAAAAGGTATAAAGAGGTGATCTCTCTAAGGAGCATCAATATCAAAGCCCTTACTTGTATCTAAAACACGTATTTCTCACTTTTTCCAAAAGGAATCTCATTGTTACTCTTCTGTACTCTCAAAACGAGAAGTATACGATAACATTCAATCATGACTTCCCACTCCGAGTTCAACGAAAAAACCACCGGAATAGATGTTGTCAAAACTTATGCTGATGAAGTCAAAGACAAATATGGTATTTTGTCCTTCTCTTTCCAGGATTGAAGTCCAGAGTGTTTGTCCGCTCTTCACCATTTTACCCTACTTATACTGTCCTACCCCTGCTAAAAATCCCAGTCATCCTCACTGGTATTTCCAAAGGCAGCATTGGAGAATCCACCGCTCGCGCCCTCGCTTCAGCTTCCCCTGCACTCTTAATCCTAGCCTCCCGCACACCCGCCAGCATTGAGGCTGTTGCAACAGACATCCGCAGCTCTTACCCTGACGCCAATATCGCTACTGTACCCATTGACCTCCTCAGGCAGGTATCAGTCCGCGAGGCAGCCGCTAAAATCAAAGCCTTAGTTCCTAGAATTGATATCGTAATCAACAATGCCGCAATGGTGCCCTCATACCGCATCCTGTCCCCCGAAGGAATCGAGGGCCAATTCGCTGCAAACCACCTCGGCAGTTTTCTGTTGACAAATTTGCTTTCTGAGAGATTTCCAACGGCAAAAGAAGGGAAAGCGAGGATTGTGAATGTGGCGAGTGAGAGCCATAGGACGAGTCCAATTCGATTTTCGGATTGGAATTTGGAGAAGCCAGATGGTGAATTACCCGAGGAGGAGCGAGGACCTAGCCTAGAGGCGCTGAAGGGCTGGTTACCCGAGGAGATGTTGAGGGTTGTAGACGGGTATCAGGGAAATAGGGCATACGCGCAGAGTAAGACTGCGAACATCTTGACGGCTATAATGTGGAACGAGAAGTTCGTAGGACGCGCCACGGCGTACTCTGTGGACCCTGGCGCGATCCTTACAAACGGCATGCGCGACTTTGGCGGCTCGGATGTCGTGAAGAAAGCTATGAACATGCATAATGTATTTGTAAAAAATTTGGAACAGGGCGCATCTACAACTTTAGTCGCAGCACTCGATCCCATCCTCAAAGGTCAGTATCTTTTACACCCACGAATCTACCTCATTCTCACTTACAATGAGCAGAATACAAAGGGAACCCGTACCTATCGAACTGTCAATTTGGGCTAGCTGCTGAATGGGCCACTAACCAGGAGGCTGCTGAAAGGCTGTGGAAGTTGAGCGAAAACCTGGTAGGGCAGAAATTTACTTGAAGCGATGGGCGGCTAGTAGGTAGGTGTAAGATTTCTGGAGCACGTGTCAAGCCCCATTGGGTAGCTAGACCTGCTGGGTTAAGTTGGTCCTTGGGTAAGAGTAACGTCAGGAAGGAGGAGGGGTAGGGGTCATGTGAGTGAGTCGATGGGTGTTGGTATCGAGGTAGCGAAATAGCGAATCAAATATAATGCCTGAGTGAATTCAAACGATAGATTGAGAGACATATGAAACAAGTATCAATATGAAACCAGCAGTACTTTGTCTTTTAAATCAGAACCCACAACCGCGATGTCTATATCCTAATTTTCGTACTTACGCTTCAGCTTAAACTTGTGAACTAGAGTGATGTTATCAACGCTACCGTGTACCTTTCTATAAAGACCAAGTTTTAGGAAGAAAGTATGGAACCTTTCTCTAGGATGTTATCACATTAATTATCGTCTTTGCTGACGAGCTTACCTTCTAGAAGAGCGCTATACTAGCGATGGTAGAGCGTTGTCACGACTGGGTATATTCACATATATATGAATTCAAATCGGAACTAAGCGATTCACTCCTAGTGGAACGAATAATATTTATATAGCTGGGGGAAATTTCCAGTGGATAATAAAGCGTAGAATATTGAAGAGAGGGGTACCTTAAACTATTCCCTTCGCACCGTAATCGCGCCTCATTTCCTGTTTTAGAAATGGTTTGGAGTAAATCAAAGGTATATTTACAATCATGCTAGTAGCTCTAGATTTGGTCTCTTAATACGCAAGATATGTGCCTGTAATAGGGAGCGAAATCTCACATAATGCTTTCCCCATTCTTGTATGTTGAGATGTTCTTTAGTTCTTCTGATCCCACATGCTCTGCATTCTCAATTTCTTTTCTAGCACATTTTGATTTTGCTCAGCTCATTCTTCCGCTGACAATTTTTAATCTCTTCGACAAGCCGTTATCTCCTCTGTCCAATGTTGCAACGAGCCGACGTTTTATTTCTGCACAGGACCTTCGATTTTCTCTCGTTGAATCGATTCAGCCAAAGTCTCGAGCAACCTCAAGATAGAGATCCTCTACGTGATTCTGGGAAATGGGGATAGAAGAATGAGTGAATATCTCGCGAGTCACTATTCCTAGTTGGTCAGCCCTACAAGATAAGGCAACCTTTCAAAGGATAGATATACCCTCATTTGCCCCTAGAAGTACTGGGTCACAGTGCTATTATAATCATTAATTGCTCTGCACATGGTCACTGGACCTAACCCTGTGCCATGTTCCACTTCAGTACCTCGAAGTCGCGACAACACGATTTTGGAGCGAAGAAGTCATATCCGTTTCCCTTACAAGCTCTGCTACAATCCTGGGACTGCTTTCGGCTCTTGTACATTGCCCAACCCTAACGATTGCTTTCAAGCAAGCAAATGAAATGGATATCCAAGCTTGGTGAGACTAGTCGCTTTCTTGGAAATTAGGTAGTGGTTAGTGGCGATTTCAACCTGGGCTTGTCACAAGAATTTGAAGAATTATATTGCGAAGCAGTGCTATTCGAATATTGGTCAATCAAAATGTATCCGGCGATAGGAGAATCGTGTGACTAAGACAACGCATGATGTTGATGTAAGTAGGGCTAGGGATAATGTTGATCGCGTCTAATCACATCGCTGGATCATCTGCGGTGGTTTGATACTCGCCCATAACATCGCTCTATGGGGATTTCGAAAATGCTCCGACGTCTCTAATTTCACATCATACGGATCGCAGCGGTGCGAAGTCTAATATATAGAGTGTATTCATTCATCGAGCGACGCGAGTTTTTCTCACCCCACTTCTCGTTTCCTTTTATATTCAAAACCTCAAACTTCAAGCCTCTCCTACGCCTTTCCGCTACTTCCACAAACATCCATCCACCTCTCGGTTTCGGCCTGCAACACGTTCATGCCCTCATCAATCAGCTTTACCAACGGCATCCCACTCGCGTTCTTCCTCAGAAACTCGTTCCATACCTCGAGCAACAGCTTGTTCACATTGAGCTTGATGGCGCCGTTCTCAATGCACTGCCTCATGATCTCGGGCGGGAAGTCGTTCGTGCCGTGCAGCGCAATAAGCACACGGTTATTGATCTGCTTGTTGATGGACGTGAGGCGGTCGAAGTGCAGCTGGCCGGGTGCAGGGCCAGAGGGCCCGTAGTCGCCGTGGATGTTGCCGATAGAGGGAGCGAGGATGTCGATTCCGGCGCCGATGAAGTTGTCTACGTCTTCGGGAGAGGTGAAGAGTGCTGGTGGGATTAGTGGTGTGCTTGGCGAGGACGGGGATGCCGGCGTACCTTCTAGACCTTCTGTGTCTGCGATACCGTCTTCGCCTCCTTCTATCCGCCCGCTCTCAGCTTCTACTGCGATACCCTTGTCGTGGCACTCTTTCGCGAGGATCTTCGTCTTCTCTAGGTTCTCCTTCTCGTCGTAATGTGACATGTCCACCATTACGGAGTCCACAGGTAATGTTGAAATGATCTCGCGGATATGGTCCACATTTTGCACGTGATCAATGTGTAGGCATAGCGGGACGCTGGCTGATCTTACTGCGGCAGCGGCGGCATGTGCGAGAGTGGGGAGCTGCTTGAGAGTAGATGGAAAGAGTTGGATGATCAAAGGCGATCGTTTTGCTTCAGCCGCACGGACTAGTGCTGTGAGCTGTTCGATGTTGTATCTGTGCAGCTTTAATAAACGCATCTTCACAAGGACTGTAATGTCACATACGCGATCGCTGCCAGGACACCGTATTTTCCTGCCGCTGCAGCGTTTAAGATCTCCAACGTGCGGTTCTTGCCTGTTTGAGCCATTGTGTATAATTTGCGAAAGACTTTTGAGATTCTGGATGTTTATGCGTGTTTGTAACAGAGTGAAAGAACGCGGCAACACAGGGAACACGAGCGATTTCAGTATCGGAAAGCTGTCGGAACGGCGGTACAGTGGCAGTTGTACGCTTCCGAAGCGGTTTTCTCACCGGCAAGTCATCCGTCTACTCAATTACTCGATCACGAGACGAGCACAAATCCAAGAGCTGCGTTCGTGTCGACACGACGATTTTCCAGCCGTTGAAACTCTGCCGAGGTGGGATACTTGGGGATTGGAGAGCTTTACCTCGTCTCGAGGCATGAGCAGCAAGCGAGCAGCTACGTCATTCCCAAGGGCCAAAGCGAAACGGGCGCTTCCCCGCAGAATTGGTGTCTCCGGGCTGAAGAACTGACTCGAACTCTTGGTGTCGGGGCTTTAGGTCTCCATAAACTGAATCGTATTTGCAGTGTTCGTGTTGAGCGTCGGCGTTGCGGCTCGCAACGTGGCACAATCTTCGTCCCAAGGCCCTGGATACGGACACCGCATTGTCTACCGTCATTTAGCGGTGAGCTTAGACTGTTGCGGTTACTCGGCAAGTGCGAGCTTATTTGCACTGCATATCCACAGTCTACGGAATGGAGCGGCTGAACTCATCACGTTGGGGAACGAAAGAACGGGGTTTCATCCTGTGAACCCAACAAGATAAGTAAACATTAAGCGAGTAGATGCCATATCGGAAGCGAGCAAATCTTTGCACATGAAATTTAATTAGTTTATGGATCAGCTCTCCAATACCTAGCAAGGTCCTCGAGTAGTGTTTTGGGAGGAAACTTGGTAACATCCAATGTCTTCTCCAGAAGTTGCAAAACAGCATTTTGTTTGACTGGTGTTTGCACGCAAAGTCCAGCTACGACAAAATCAGTCCATTTCTCGACTTGGTAATACATCTTGCGGTACTGCTAAATGTTCACTCACCTGCATATAGAGCCTCATAATTCACGAAAGCACTCGGCAAGTCGTTACCTTGGTGCATTAGAGCGATGCCACATATCGTTTCAACGCTTTCGTCTAACAGCCGTTGACGCCGACTGAACTCACTCATGCCACCGAGCGACGGTTGGTTGATGAGTACGACTATGCGGGCGAAGTGAAACATTTGAACGGCTGCCGCATACAACGGTGGGTGAATCCAGATCGGCGTGAACAGCCCAGACTGAGGCACTGATTGTGCATATATGGGCTGGAAGGAAGATGGTAACATTCTGTACCAGTCATCAAGAGCTTGAAGCAGTTTATCGCCCTGGTCGATCCGGATGTTCATCTCATAATGCTTCTCGTTCGCTGCATAGTCAACGCATCGTGCGCAAATGTAGATGATACGCGTGGCGAGTTCGTCAGGCGTGAGATCTGCCAACCTCTTTGTCGGCCGCCAGATCGTGAGCACGCGTCGTGACTCGCGGAATGCGACCCATATGTCTTGCCGCAACCACATCCACCATGCAGCTCTGCGGAGGCCGTCTTTCGTCTCGCCATTATTGTCTTGTGATCTTTGGATCCAAAAAATACCTCGCAGATGTCGCTCCCATCCTCCATCGCTGTATCTGCCAGATGCATCGAACATCTCATATGTGCTAATCAAAAGCGCGGTCGCAATAATCTCTGTGGATTTTGTGTAGGAAGGGTATAACAGATTCTGAGACAAATATTGCAAAGTTTCGTAGTAATATTGCGTGGCGACTTCAAGGAACGGGTTGTTCAAGCCATTTGGCTCCTGGAGACTGGAATGGGATACTGGTGTCTGGACGTTGAAACTTTGCTGCGACACTTGCTGATCTGAAAGCAGTGCCATATGACGAGCTGCAACCGCGAGTAGCGACTTTAGCAAGCCAACATTGTGTACGGCGAGCTTTGGAACAATATTCGAAAAATGCCTTGGCGGGTCAAATAAATCTAAGATCGGACCGAGCACATTGATGTAGTGATGGAAGAACCCGAGCTCATCGTCGCTCAAAACTATGATGTCTGGAGACTTCCATGGCTCGAAAGAAGCATCAATGGGACGACTCTGCCCGGTTGACTCGAGTTGAGGGTCGATTTCGTTGTCAAAATCAGGAACTGGGCTTTGTCTTCTTGAAAGGCTAATCTCGGCGAAGCCTAGATTATGTTTCTGGATGTTGTTGATGGCGTCCTCAGCCAGGAGGTCGTACCATTCGAATGGTGCGGAATTGGGGGATGGCAGCGAGGTCGACAGGGCCATAGGCGACAAATCAAAACGTAATTCAGGAGACTCCCCGAACATTCCTGGTTCTGCATCACCGATTGATTTGCGTGTGGCAGGTGATTGCACGACTACAGAGGCTCTAGGCTGGGCAGGAGAGGTGGTAGCCTCTTGGCCACTTGAGCCTGTGGTTGAACCAGTGGTTGCCGCATTTTCTGTGGAGATTGCATAGGTGCACTCTCTTTCGCTTTTGAGGCACTGTCCACAGCGAGGCTTGGTCTCATCACACTTTACGCGCCTTTTGCGACATGTTAGGCTGTCAGCGTTAGCTATTACACCTCTATATCATCAGACTCGAGGCAAAATAGGGGAAGACAAAGCAACACGCCGACACGATGGCGAACGCCACGTTGTAGGCCCACAAACCATCCATCGGGTGATAGACGCGATGGATGCTGCCATGAGTAGTGAGCTTACCAGCCTGTTGTGGTGCGAAGCCCACGCGCACGTGAGGGTCGAGGCTTCCGAGGCTTGTGGACGGGCATTGCAGCACGTCTCACATTCTCGGATGCCTTCGCGTCGAGGATGCGAGATGTGCTCGGTTCGAGGGAAGGAGATGGAGCGGCAATGCATGGGGTGTTTCTGGTGTGGGTTCCGCCAGTTCCTGCTCCGGTCCGATTGGGCCCTTCTCCACACGCTAAAGCCTCCACTTGATGGCGAAAACTCTGCTGGGGTTGGTTCCTGCAACGGTGCACGTCCGAATAGCGCGCGCAGCTCCGTGGTACAGTTCCACGAGGAGTTGGAAGAGGAGAGAGTGAAGTTGTGGTGTTGGTGAAGGAGACGCGTGAAGCGTGACTGCTTACCCAGGACGCGTCGATGGCTAAGCCTCTCCTGTCCTTTGTCTTCGTTGTCAATTACCAGTCTGTCGTTCTACCCCGCACCTCCACAATTTACATAGTTCACACTATTTATTGAAACCACACAAACACACAAACATCAAGAATTCCTGTGAAAGGCGAAAATGAATCTGGTATTCGTTCTATCGTTATGATGCTACGCAAAATGCCCCTGAACTCCATCCATGCAGTGAGATGCGAAAACCCTTTTCCAACTCTCTACCAAGCACCGACAATACCGGCAATGGGGATATCAATGCCCGTCGTGTAGGTTGCACCCTCAGACAGCAGGTACACATAGGCACCGCCAAGTTCCCTGGGGTCTGCCAGCCTGGGCATGCCGCCGTAGTACTGCATCTTAAGATTCCAGTCGGCAGCCTTCTCCACGTAGTAGGTCATCTGCGTCCTCACAAATCCGGGAGAGATGGAGTTGACACGGATGCCGTGCTTTGCCCACTCCATGGCAAGTGTGTGCGCCATATTCCTCACGGCAGCCTTGGTGCCACCATATGGCGCAGAGGGAGCTGCGCGGTTCGGTCGGTACGATGTCATGGACGCGGTGAAGACGATGGACCCCTTGATACCGAGCTCAATGAACTTGTTTGCAGCTGCCTTCGCGCAGAAGTACGCGCCGAAGACATTCAGGTTGAACAGCTGCTCGAGCTGCGGGCGGTCGAAGTTTAGCGCTGGCTGGTGCTTGGTCATGCCGGCGTTGGCAATCATGCCATCAATCCGGCCCGATTGCGCAACGACCTGGTCCACAGCCTTGGTCACGCTCTCTTCCGACGTTACGTCGCAGTGGAGGTAGTGGACCCGCTTCGGGTTCGCCTGCTGGAGTGCCTGAAACTCCTCACCAGGTTCGAACAAGTCGAAAGAGTAGACCTCCTTCGCATCGTTGGCAAGACATACGGTCGCGAGTCCAAGACCAATGCCACGGTTCGCACCCGTAATAACAATGACCTTGTTCTTTAGGGTAATCTTCCAGTCGTGATCCGGGCCCGGCTCGGTCGAGAGGTACACTGGTGCAGGTACAGACTGGGCGACCTGGTTAGGAACGCTGTCTCCTGAGGTAGGAGCAGCAGTCGTGGGGGCTTCGTTCGTGACAGCGGAGGGAGACATTGCGGCTAGGGATTGTCGAAATCTGTGAAATTGGAAGGCTATCAAGTGATTAGGTCGGGGGAAACTTTGGAATGAACAAGACTGCAGCCTGGACTCGAGCTTCTTTAATACTGGCTCAGGCTACCTGAGGGGCCGCTGTGGCAAGATCTCCGCCGGGGAGAAGGCCAGTCGGACTCTACCGAGAAAGTCCTGCATCGAGACTCTTTCTGCGGAGCGAACATGCATCTATCAACAAATTGCATCGAACCGAGGCCTTGCCACGAGACGATCATTGTTGGAGCTCTTGACGAGGGATGAGGGCTGTACGCGAGTAGCTGACGCTCGCTAAGTGGCACGCCTCGCAACGAGGTACATCCGGCTGACTTGTCATTGGCGCTCCTCACCACGGGTCCCGGAATGCTGGTTCTTTGGTTTCACCCAATCAAGCTGGCAATCGTACAGCGCTAACCCGCAAGTCCAGGTTCTGGTCGTAAGACCGGGCGGAGCGAGGACTAGCCATGTGCGGAGAAGGTCCATCAGGCGGCGTAGTCTGGGGCAGTCGTCTGTCTCCGCCAATTTCTGCACCGACGACACTTGATCTGTATAAAGATTGATCAACACCCCCTTAGACGTAGAAGTTAACCAAACAATCGGGCTCAGGTATCTCGTCTCCCTGCCCATCACTCGTCTTTGGTCGATACAAGCCCCTTTACAGACCGACACGACCATGTCTTCGACGCCCCATTCCGTCGAACACTTCGACGTCGATACCAAAGGCATGGATGTTGCAAAGCACGAGAACATCGAGATCTCATCGGCTGGTATTTCATGGACTCCGGAAGAGGAGAAGAAGCTCCTACGGAAGATCGATCTTCAGCTCATGCCGATGATGTGGCTCATGTACCTTCTGTCGTATATGGACCGGACGAAGTAAGACAACCACAACCCCCAAGTATGTACAAATTATTAACAGGTTGGTAGTATCGGTAATGCGAAGATTGCTGGTATGCAAAAAGATCTCAATCTTACCTCGAACGAGTACAGCATTTGTCTTGTGGTGTTTTTCGGTGAGTGAAGGCGAGAAAATCGCATTGATTTGACACTAATAGTTGCAGTCACATATGTCGTCTTCGAAGTACCCTCCAACATGTTGATCGTGAGGATCAAGCCATCTATCTATCTTCCGGTCATCATGACTATTTGGGGAGCCTTGACCTGCTGCATGGCCGCCATCAAAGACTACAAGCATTTGGTTGTCCTCCGCATCTTCGTCGGTGTTTTCGAAGCAGGCTTCGCCCCTGCTATGCTGTTGCTCATGTCCAGCTGGTACAAGCGTGAAGAACAGTCCAAGCGCTTTGGTATCTACATTTCTGCCGCTATCCTTTCCGGTGCATTCGGCGGTCTCCTCGCTGGCGCCATCACTGGCGGTCTTGACGGAGCTGCTGGCTATCGCGGCTGGCGCTGGCTCTTTATCGTTGAGGGAGCAGCAACTATCTTCGTCGCGATACTATCATACTTCATTCTGCTCGATTTCCCTGCGACTACTGCCAGGTTCTCCGAACGCGAGAGGGCAATTGCTGTTGCGCGCCTACAACAGGGTGGCGTAACCGCCAAAGCAGAAGGCGCCGAGCGGATGAGCAAGGTCCAGTCCTTCGTCCTCGCCATCAAGGACTGGCGCACTATTGGTTTTATCCTGGGTTACATGGTAAGTCGATCATTTATACTTACACAGCGATCGCATGGCTTACCAAACCAAGGTCATTGTCGGCTCATCCACCCTCTCTTACTTCTACCCAACTCTCGTCAATGGACTCGGCTACACTTCCACCGTCCAAGCTCAGTACATGACCGTCCCCATATACGCCGTTGCTTTCGTCTGCACCGCCGTTACAGCTGTTTTCGCTGATCGCGTTCCGAACCACCGTGGTCTGATCATCGCCTGCTGGCTTTGCTTCTCCCTCATAACTTCCATCCTCGTCTGCGTCATCTACAACTTCACGGCGCGATACGCGCTTCTGGTCCTTATGGCTGCCGGTCTTTGGGCTTCAAACGCCATCTCGCTCTCGTATGCTGGAGCTACATTTGGAGACATGGAGCCTGAGGTGCGAGGTGTGGCACTCGCGCTCGTCAACGCTCTCGGCAACCTGGCACAGATTTACGGTGCATACTTGTTCCCTGCCGATGACAAGCCAAAGTATCTACTTGGGTTCGGAGTCATCTCGGGCATGTTGGGCTTCGGTGTTGTTGTGTACGTTATTATGCACATCAAGACCAGGAGGAAGGATGGCCTGGGCAGCTTCTTCTAGACCACGAACTGTCCGTGAAGAGGAAAGGGTTGTACGCAGTACATTTGTGGGCATTTCAAGCGTAGCGCATTCTCTGTATATATTCCAATCTACGTGGATAATTGATGATTTCATGATGGACACGCGTTTCTTGAAGAAGTGACTAGTGAGACGCGCGCTGAGATACTTGCACGCATATATACAATGCCTCCATGAGCTCCTACTCGATTGATAGTATCGAGCGCAGGTTAAGTCACATGTTGTCGTGTCGGAGCGGGCATGCGTGTACATTTACAATACTCTAAGATTGTGTCTTGTTGGTAGTATCCAACGCAATGCAAACGCCTTGTAACGGCGCTGAAAGGTACACAGTTCACGGCACGAGCTATGCGTCTGTATACAAGTCTTGACTTCGCTTGTTACTATCGCTGCGGCTGGCACGTTCTGATTGTACGTATCAAGGTAGTATACTCTGACTTAGTGCACTAAATACATACATATTGTTCTCACAGCTATGTCTACACCGGCAAAAAGAGCATCTGTACGCAAACATCATGTTTACTGCAAAGTGTTGTTTGAGAAGAGCAGCGAGAGGGAGAAGAAAAGGAAGGTTCGAAAAAAAAGTAGAAGTAGGAAGTCTCGGAGCAATCTAAGTCGAACAGGGAGAGGGTAAGTTCTACTTCGATCCATTTGAACGTTGGGGTCTAGGAAAACTAATTTTGATTAAAGTCGAATGCTTAAGTATGGGGCTCGAGAGGGTGCTTTTGCGAGGGAGAGAGGGTATGGGTAATGATGCGGGTAACCTCCTGAGAAATGTCCCATTGGCGTCTTGTGCGACGTTCTCTGCCTGTGTTATTTAGTTCTCGTCTGCTGCGAGCATCATCAGACTGTTCTATAGATGCTAGATGGTATCTTCTATAGCATATATGCTCGTCGACAGGTGAATCGTAGTTCTGGCTCAGACCAATCTGAATCAGCTACGTTGCCTGCTTTTCTTGCTCAAACACCTGACATTCTACGTTATGATCGTAGTCGTTAAACCGATTGGGGTACCGATTCTTGGCAGCTCGTGCCACGCGT
>JACVRA010000182.1:0-63587 GCA_019828545.1 Paracamarosporium sp. OC-R06-R3 | reverse complement strand
AAGTCGCGAAACAGGCAAACACCAATCGCGTGCTGCAGCAGCAATATTGGGTATTTTTGAATTAGGAAAACTAGCAATGCAATCGGAGATACGCTGCTCGATTTCGTGACTCTCACCGTAATATTTAGGCATGGTTGTGGTTGACAAATTGATAAAATAGATAAATTGGCGACTCAAAGTTACGTTGGGCTGCGAAGTTACGTTGAGCTGCGTAAGGCCAAGACGTACGTCTTGGCATGTTAGGCGAGTACTCGCCCCACCCGTCAACCGAAGGTTAGCCCTACGCAGCTATTGAGGTGTGTATAATTAATAATATATTAAGCTGCGCCTTTTAGCTATAGTATAAGGTAATAGACCTTGCTACGGTCTGAAAAGCTATCGCGATCTACCTAGATTTTGCTACGAAAAGCAGGGAAAGCAATTGCGATGGCAAATACTTAGGCCGCTATGCAGGAGACAAAGATATCGCGATTGGAGCATCAACTATCAAGCTCTATCTCTGTCCGGAAGAGAAAGCGGATTGCTATTGATTAAAACCAGAGATTTACAGACGTTGAGGCTATCAAGCAGGCAATCGATCAAGCTGCTGCAGAACAGGCAGCTGTATCTAGATCCACTGTATCTACTACCACTACAGCAGTTGCTAGGGCAGCTGCTACTCCTGTATTTGCACATGTGTACGCAGTGGCAGATTCGATAGAGTGTTGATGGATGTCGCGATTTGAGTGTGTGTGATCAGATTTGGTGGGGTGGCCGGCTTATTGCAACTCTTTCAAAGATCATCAGAAGTCTCTGACAGTTGATTGGACTGGATCTATCTACATTCCGAAGAAAGGCTTCACATCGTCCTCCAATGGTCTCAAGTCTCTCTTCCGCATTGCTACACCCTCAACCTCCTCCAAAACCCTCATGATATTTCTTCCCATCACCCCTTCGACTTCCCTTCGCGGAATTCCTCTCCCTAGCAATTCTTCAACCAAATTCGGATATCTGCTCACATCCTCCAGTCCCTTGGGTCCGTGATCCATACCATCAAAATCGGACCCAATGCCTACATGTTCGTATCCTATCAGCTCACCAATATACTGAATATGATCCGCTACGTCGCTCAACGACGCTTCGCTCGAATTAAGTGCCGTGAAAGCGGGATAAAATGTCGCCATGATCACGCCGCCGTTCTTTTTCAGCGCTAAAAGAATATCATCGGGCACGTTCCGCGTATGTTTACGTAGCGCATAGGCATTCGAGTGGGAAAAGATGACCGGCGCCTCGGAGACTGCGAGCGCAGAGTGCTGCGTCGCGATACTGGTGTGGGAGAGATCGACTATCATCCCTAGGCGATTCATTTCTTTGACCATGCTAACTCCGGCTTCAGACAGGCCGTTATGCTGTGGCTGATCTGGTTCCTCGCTGTCGGCAAACACATTGTGGCATGTATGTGTTAATGTAGCGTAGCGCACGCCCAAAGCATGGTACATGCGAAGAATGCTGGCACTGTTGCCAATTTGATGTAGACCCTCGATCCCCAGGAGACTCGAAATCTTGCCGTTGGAGGCGAAACTTGACTTCACCTCGTCGACTGAAAATGCGTGTTGGAGATGGTTTGGAAATTCCTTGATCAGTCGATACACCAGATCGATTTGTTGGAGGGTGTCGTGGATGATTTCGCGGTATGTTTCCTCGGAATAATTACCGGACTCTTTGGGACTGAGGTACCATTCGTTAACAAGAGGGTCGCCAACCGCCGTAAAAAATATTTATACATGGCATACCATTCAACATATACACTCCAGAACTGAGCTCCAATTCGTCCTTCTTTTAACCGCCGGAAATCAACTTGACCGAACAGATTCTGTTCGTCCGAGAAGTTTTGCTGGTAGATGTGGTTTTGATAAAAGGCCCTGATCCAAATTGGGAAATCATTGTGACCGTCTACATGTCTTGTGAGATACGTCTTGCCATTGACATTTATTACATCTCAGAACGTACCTATTAGGGGCGCGGATGAAAAAAGGTCGCCACCACCACCACCAAGCAGCCTAAGTCCAAGCGAGCTCTTAGACCACAAAACCAAAAGTAGACACGTGCACGTGATAGCTCCAATAAGACAGCAGATTTGAGAAATCAATGGTTTTGACTTGTGAGACTTTGCGCGCGGTACGTATTTTGGAGAGGCGGCCCATCTTGGACTTTTGGAATCAATTGGATACTCTGTGCCCATGCGCGCAACTGAATTGACTACCCTTCGTATCGTCTCCACGTTATTGAATTGCCAGATCTGCCTTCAGTGGTGCGCATTCGGATGCCGCATTCGGGAACCCTGTAGCCGGAGGCCGCACGGGCACCGGCTGCGCCGCGCACCGAGATGGAAGTGGAGATCCCGAGAGATGAAGTGCGACCGCGGACCGTCAGATGGCAGTTTTTTTTTTTTTCAAGGAAAGCCGGGAACACTGTGTAAATGGGGAAGTCGGCAGCCCAGCATAGGAGCTGCGCAACGACTCCAAGCTCACCGGCAGCCGGAGAGCGTGGCACGGGGAGGATTCTAGGATAGCTACCGAACCGCTATGTGAAACATCTCTGACGGAGCCATACAGAATCTGGAACAGACTTCATGTCGAAACATACCCGCTGAACGAGCAGACCGCACTTGCTTGTCAAATCCCTTGACCTTCTTCATCATCGAGTCCATCTCCCCTCCCGTAAATCGGCGCAAACATAAAATCGTGACACCACCACATGCAAATAACCACTGCCCGGACCAGTAGTAGCACCCATCTCGGGGCGTTCCCATCATTGCTCCCCTTCAACGATGCCTTGGTGATCTTCTCCATCAATGACATGACGGGCACCCAGATGGACAAGAATACGACAGCGCCAATATGCCGCCGCCCCTGCGTCGGCGGGCTATAAGTCGGTATCCGCGCCAGGAAATTCCGGTATGACTGAGGCATAGCCGCTTCTTTAGCGCCGGTACATAGAAGATCCTGCAGCAAAACGTCAACGTTCGGAAAGCCGATTGGGAAAGGGGCAGAGAGATACGTATGCGGGCGTGGTGGCGGGCGCCGGAATATGCAAGGTCCACAGACTTACCATGTATCTCAGACTCGGTCTTGCTCGTCTAGGTAGCAGTGTGACAAGTGTCCTTACCGTCATTGGCCCTGGGGCGGTTCTGGACTGGGATGCCTTCGTCGAAGTCGCCATGGCAGTGTCCGATAACGCCTCAGCCGTCACTTCGATTTCCTTGTATGCAATTCCGCCTCCTTCGGATGCAATGACCCTGGTATACATATCCGGAGTTAGCAGATATGACGTGCCAACTAATTGTACTTTCTTCTCTTGGCCAATGTATTCGAGAGGCGAGATACTGGCAAATGCTGGCTCGGAGTATGGCACGCCCGCACTATTCATTTCGAGCACATAGCCAGGCACTGTGACGGGGATAGCTCTGAGAGGTATGATTTTGCGGTCGTGAATGAACTTTTGGGCGCTGAGGTTGGAGCCGTATGCTAAATACCATACTGTGGTAGTTGGTCGGTCGAGAGTAAGTAGTACAGGCATACTGTTTGTTTGACAGCAACAATTCGAGGCTGTCTCATCAGACTTTCTGTGTAAGCTGGATATAACGACAATTTATTCCCGACTGCCTAGACATCGGTTGCCGGCTAGGGCAAATGCAGGTCCGTTGCAGAAATAGTTAACACCAAGAGATCAAAATAAACGCAGATCTCGCCGAGCGATCAGCATATGACTTCGTCGTTGCTTCCTCAAGCTACTCTCAGGGCTCCTACTGTCACCACTCTCATCAAGACTTTGTTGTTTCTTGCCTTTTGTCTCAATGAATACATTGTTGTCCTTTCTTACCTCTGGGCCCGAGGCCTTGGAATGTCTCTGGGCCCGGGCTTTCGGGACTCTGTGGAAAGAATCTCTGGCGTATTCAGCGCGAGATATTATACTTCGGGAAGTGGGAGTACAACTAAAAATTGCGATCTCCAAGGCAGATTGGAGTTCAAGTTTCGTCCGTCTAGGTGGAGACTCCCTCACGGCAATTAAACTGGTCTCCGCCTGCCGGCTCTACGGCATAAACATCACGGTCGCGCAGGTACTTACCTGCAACACTCTTTCTGAACTGATCGATCATGCCAAGAAGGGATCTGTTCGACGATGTCATGGACGAGCCATCGTTGCGTCAAGTCCTGTTCAGCCTCCCAGCACCGAGACATCGGAATCCAACGCGACAGGAATGCAAAACGCCCTGATATATGGGACCAAAGCTCTTCCAGGGGAGAATATTATCCACTATTTCGAGACGTACGCGACACATGAAATCGCTCGCGTTAAAAATGCGTGGGAAAAGGTTGTATCATTGGAACCCATATTCCGGACGAAGTTCCAGCCAACCGCAGATGGATATCACATGATTGAAGAGGGTGCAGCGACCTTCAAATGGACAGAGAAGACAGTATACAGTCGGAGCACGTATGATTATGCGCTACAAAACGCTCATGTCCCGACCGACTCCATGGAGGTCATCTTTCACGTACTTCATTACAAGGACACTCGGGAAGAAAAAGATGAAAGCACGGTCATTTTGCAAATCCATCATGCCTTAATCGACGGATATTCTATCGCACTGTTGTTGAATAAGCACAGAAGAGCCCTTTCCGCCCTCCCCGTCACATCGGGATTGTCATTCGTCAAGGTCGCTCAGGGAATGAAAGAATTGCGGCAACAAGCCAATTCCAAAGACGGAAGCTTTTGGGAACGACAGGCTAAGAAACGTGCTTCTGCAAAGTCAGAACTACTGCTTTCTCTCCCAGCCGATGATCAAGCACCGTTTTATGCGACTGTCAAAGTTAACCTTGAGTGTCCACACGAAAAACTACGCGAGTATGCCCAAAGGACTGGAATCACTGTAGCTACCATAATACATGCTGCATGGGCCATGACACTAGCCAAGTACGTGGACTCGGACGAGGTGTGCTTCGGCACTGTTCTATCAGGCCGGAGCTTGCCTGTTGCTGGCGCAACTGAAGTGGTCGGTCCATTGATCAACACGGTGCCTTTCTACCTCTCTATTGACTCAGAGACCCAAGTGCAGGAGTTCTTGCACCGTGTATTCAAACATCTTGTGGAACTAGAGACGATGCAATGGACAGGGGCGCCGAGTGCGGCGACTAGTGCATATCCATCAACGCTAAACATCCATGTCGAAGCACCTATGGTGGAACCAAGCCCTTTCAGGTTGCAAAGAAAACCGAATCACAAGACGGTTTCTGGGCTACCACTATATCTCGATGTCTGCCTTAGAGGACCCATGCGAATAAATTACCACGGTCACAGATACCACGCTTCTGACATGATTTCGCTAGGCCGAATCTTTGCGAACGCTGTCCGCGTATTACTGAATGAACGACTGAGCATCGGCGAATGCATGGATGGTCTGTTACATCCGACGATAGAGGCACAGCTACTTCGGAATGGAAATTGCTTGTCACCAGAGACACATCCCGGATATTACACTGAGCACCTCCATGAAATTTTTGAGGCTACGGCTCGAAGGCATCCCAATGCGACTGCGGTTGAAAAGGGAAATACCCGAATATCATACTCAGATCTAAATACATTGTCTACAACCGTCGCCGAAGGAATATCTGTCTACGTTTCGCCTGGGGATATTGTCTGTGTGCATGCAGATCGCTCGATGAACTGGATCGTTGGAATCTACGGCATTCTGAAAGCTGGGGGTGTCTACTGCCCCTTGGACGAGGCACTTCCAGACGAGGTTCGCGAACAGAACTTCTTGCAGTCAGGAGCCAAGGTGTTCTTGACCGGCGATTCATCGAGTAGGCCAATTAATATCCCCACCGGAGCCCTGTGTCTTTCCGTGGCCGAAGTGCTCACCCAGCAGTCCACATACTCTATCGGCTCTTTGTCTGCAGTGCAATATCCACAACCTACTGGATACAATCCGAACCACCCGGCATATCTGTGCTTTACCTCCGGCTCAACCGGCCGTCCTAAAGGCGTTCTTTGCACCCATCAAGGTCTTGTGGCTTTCCAAAAAGACTTCAGCGTACGCCTTCAATCTGCTCCCGGATGGCGTATCTCCCAGATCATGTCACCCGCATTTGACGGTAGTATACACGAGATATTCTCCGCACTAAGCTACGGCGCGACACTCGTCCTACAGACCGGAAACGACCCCTTTGCACACCTGGCCAGCGTGGACGCCGCCATACTAACCCCCTCCGTCGCAAAGGTTCTCACTCCTGAACACTTACCGAACCTCAAGGCAGTATATCTAGTTGGTGAGGCAGTTGCGGAAGAGCTAGCGACTCGATGGGCATCAAAAATGCAATTATTCAACATGTACGGTCCCACAGAGGCTACATGCGGAGCTACGATCAAGCAATTGCATCCAAATATGTCAGTCACACTGGGAACCCCAAATCCATCAACTAGAATATACATACTGGACTCAGCTGGGAAAATGGTTCCGCCTGGAGTGATCGGCCAGATCTACCTCGCCGGCGTGCAAGTATCGCATGGATACATTGGCTGCTTGGGGGAAATGGCGAAGCGATTTTCCGACGATATTTTGCATGAGGGCGAGAAGATGTACGGTACAGGTGATCGTGGGTATTGGGATCAAAACGGAGAACTGCGATTTCTAGGCCGTAATGACCGGCAGGTCAAATTGAGGGGGTTTCGCCTCGACCTGGATGATTTGGAGATCAGGATACAGGCAGCTCTTATGGGTTGCACGGCTGTGGCGCTAGTCTGCGAGGGAGACCTGCTTCTGGCATATGTCCAACCGGCGACGATCAATAGGACGGAAGCGCGGGAGGTGTTGATGAGAAAGTTGCCGGCATATGCGAGGCCACATGGTATCACAAGCGTGTCTAGCTTCCCACGGACCCTGGCCGGCAAACTTGACTACAAAACACTTTCTAAATTGAACAAGACAGAGCCAGTTCCGAAAGCAAAGATCGAGGAGGTCACGACGCCACTCGGAACCCAGATCGCACAAGTATGGAGACGACTTCTGGATCTACCGGAAAGTGTCACTTTGGACGAGAAGTCCAATTTTCTCGAATTGGGTGGACATTCTTTGGCGCAGTTGCACCTTGCCAACAGGATTTCCTCGCTTGTGGGGTACACGGTACCTCTAAGAGTAGTTATCAAGGAACCAAATCTCGGCGCGCTAACGCAAGAAGTGCGAAATCTAAAGGCATCTGGCACAATCGTGACTCCAAGTGCCGGGCATTTGAGCCTACTCTCTGGAGTCGAAAGGTACTGGTGGCAAAGATACGAAAGACACGGGTCGTGTCCGTCTTCCAATGTCTCCTTCGCATTCCGACTCAGTCCCTCCGTCAATAGAGATAAAATACGACAAGCCTGGAACTGTGTTCTTGCCCGGCACGAACTCCTGCGAAGTCGATACACGAGGGTCTCCGGCGTTGTCCTGCGAACCCTAGCAGAACATCCACCAACCGTCTCATCGCAAGATTTTGTCGATCTCTGGACAGAAGTAAACCAACCGTTTGACCTATCGACGTCAGACTTAGTTCGAGTAATCATCACACCGACTACCCTTCTTTTCGTCGCGCATCATATACTTTGTGACTACACGACCCTACATATTCTCCTCCGCGAAGTGGCAAATGTATACACATATCCCAACGTGCGATTGGCCTCTTCCAAAGGATATACAAACTACTTAACGCCCAGCATACCTTCAACGACGGACACCTCTTTCTGGACCTCTTATTTGCAAGATCTTTCCAAAACACTGGAATATAGCATAGGCACTTGGACCTATCGAGCTCAGTATTCTACCACCGGCTTCTCGCTCGTCAGCCGCATTCCTACTCCAACGTTCTATGCTCTAACCCGCTACTGCCAAACCCACAGAACGACTCCGCACCAGCTCGCTCTCACGGCAGTGACGCTGGCACTGCAGTGCCATAGAGAAGATATAGATATTGTGCTTGGCGCACCGCTGTTAGGACGAAAAGGTGAGGAGGAGGGCGTTGTGGGTTTGTGGTTGGAGGCCTTGGGTGTGCGCATTCGATATCCCAGCAGTCCTAGAACCCCAAAGTCAACTATTCGCCGTCACAAGATGGACGATCTTGTAAAGGCGGTACAGGAATCAAGTCAGGCAGCATTGGCGCACGCGCTGCCTTCCAGGATTGTATCGTCACTTCTGTCGAAAACCGGAACCGAAATACAGGCCGGATTAGAGGTGGAGAATAGAAGAGACATTTTCGACGTCATGGTTAGCTACCATCCGAGCTACTCCTCGACACCGTTCTCCTCCTCGGACGTCGACGCAATGCCGCTGTACACGTATACCACCGGTGCCAAATTCCCGCTCATGGTTGAGTTTGTAGTCGTGAATCCAGATGCCCTCCTTATACGACTCGAGTACAGCTCAAGCTGTTTCACGTCCTCACAGATTCAGAGCTTGAGGGACATGATTGTAACAGCTCTGAACGGCGTTGTCATGGGGGATACATATGACGTCATTAAGGCATGTCTGCGAGGGATAAGCGAAGATATAAAAAATCTGGCGAAAGAAGGAAAGGAGATTGTAGGTGAAGAGGAGTTCTTCGGGCGTGATATGTGGGTCCTGTGAAGATGGGTACTTGGTGTCGATTTCAATCTGTTTTTCGGCAGGGGAAGGGGGGGGGACCTGGTCGCATAGGCATATAACGTTATATCTAGATAATAGAGATTTCTTCTTTTTTTGCTTTGTAGGAATGTTTGTACGTTTTAGCCTAGGTTGAAAAGCCTAGAGATAGACATCGTCATTGTTTGCCCATGCCAAGCTCGATTCCGACAAGGTACTGGCGAAGAGAAGGGTAAACAGAAAGAATCTGAAATGAGGAGAACAGAAGGATTTAAGGCGGAAGAAAGTAAAACGTTATTTTCGCGAAGATCTAGCCTAGATACTAAATTGTTAAAGTGGGGTTGCTTTGTGTTTGTATATACAAGTATGCCAAACGCAGTATTGAAATACTTGTGTCCCTTCACATTTCAGATTTACATTTCGGATCTCTACAGGAACTGCAATTACATGGAAACTTAAGGTTGCTAAGCCAGATGTCTAGCCACTTTTGGACTGCATGAACGTGAGAGAAGCCGTGAGTGACGTAACTCAGTGCATCAAGATCTAGACCAGACGATCAGAAAGAATTAACTGCTCTGTGTTGATTCTTGGAGGCCCCTCACTATTAACCGACTCACTTACCGACACACTTATCTTAAACGGCCATGATAATTTCTTCGCTAGTATCGCGCTCCTTAATCCTGGGAATTTCCAGATGGGGATCCTTCCACTAACCACAGCCTGACTTCGGACACGTATTGTCTGCTCCTAGACCTGGTTGTCTTGGACATGCAACCTCGAGGTACGATGATCCTGTCTTGATAAGGCGTCTTCACTAATACTGGCTAACTGGTAACGCTAAACCTACGCTTCAGGGAGAATCACGTGGTGCTTTGCCTTCACTGTACTAGTGTTATCGCGACCGTACTGTACGATAACTGATTGGTTCCCTGACTGGCCCAATACAATGGTGCGGAGTCTGGGAGCCTCGATGCAATCCCGGGCGCCTGTCGCATGGACCCCTTCTCCCAACGCCCCTCCCAGCCTCCTTCGCCCGCGGGAACACATGATCCCCGGCCCCCTTCCCACTGGCTACCCAACAGCCGGCCACCGAGCGCCTGTGACCCTCTGACCCAGTACTTACCCCTGCACCTCCCCTGACTGCAAGGCTCTTTCTTCCCCTACCCGGCCCGATCACACAGCTCCTTGAATCTCTTTTCGATTCCTTCTAAACACTTTGACCGCATCGCGATATCTTGGGGTGTTTGCGGCGAATTAGCCGGCCCCAGCTTTGCCAGTGCAACCACGCTCTGCAGCATCTCGCCCGTGTACTGGTACTCGCGACGCAGGATCTGTTTGCACCAGCTCTTCTGCTCCTCTGCGGAGACGCTGAATGCACCCAGACCGCCGAAGGCCGGAAAGCTGGGCGTCGTCACGATGGGGACAGTGAGGTCGGCGTCCATGAAGTTAGAGGTGGGCGTGCTAGGTTGAAAATCCGAGTCGTTCGAGCTACCATCGATGCTCTCTGCTAGCGTGCGCGAGCCGACTTCTAGCAGCTCGATAATTTGATGCATGACGCCGAAGAAAAGGAATACGACACGCTCGCAGCGTGACTGGCGCTGGTAGCCGACCAGCTTGCGGAGCTCGTCGTTGGTGCGTCGCACGGTGCTGAGGATAAGGTCGAGCGCTTTGAGGTCCGAGAGCAGGTAGTTTTCGAGCGTGGTGATGATTTGCGTCGTCGCGAGCACACACTTGCTGTCTATTCGGGCTCGAGCGGCTTCTGCTTCGCGGCTGAGTTTGCGGGGTGGCGGAGGTAAAGAAGGCGGCGGCGGGTCGTTGATGGCTCTAAAAGCAGCAGGCGAAGGCGAGGCAATGGAGGCAGTACCTATTGAGATACTAGAATAGACATCGCTTGAGCACGCAAGGCTGGTGGCGATGGTGTTGCTGGTGTCAGACGGTATCACTCCGCCCATGGCATCGTTATGCCTTGGGGTCGTGGTAGTTTCGCCAAAGATGTCATCAAGTGTAGTCATCTGGCCATCCAGCGACAGTATGTCTTGGTTCCATGACTCTGATGCCCATGGCTCGGTCGACCAGTCTTGAAGCGACTGTGTGAGTGCCGATGGAGGGCTATGCACCGACGTCTGAGCCGCTGAGACGGGAAGCCGTGTCGATGCGACGTCGCCATGTTCGCTCCCGTTCAAGATGGAGGAGGTGGCTATCTGGGCAGGCCTTGAAGCTGGACGTATAGACGCAGTCGGTGAAGTTGCAGAAGCCGTCACTTGAATCGTGCTTGATGGCAATTGCACAGGCGCTGCAGCACCGAGTTGAGACTTCCGCCGCTTTGTTCTCGGGCCCTGGACTTTGCCTACTCTAGACTCGGTGTATATACATTCCATCCCTACATTCCTACATCGACTGCATCCATCACGCTCTCCACTGCATTTGACCTACAGAGCCGATCAGAAAAAATTACCATGGGAGGACAGCGTGCAGACGGAGGTGCGGGGAGCTTGACCTTGGCAACATTACACTGGTTACAAGCCGATCGGAGCCTCATCGGCTTTGTCTGTCTGGAGCGGGCCGGTTAGCATGGATCCAGCGCTTTTTGGGGATATCATACTGCGCGGTTGTCGGCATGATGATCAGGACGAGCAGCTCAATAATGAAGGATTCCACGGCAGGAACAGCTGGGCGAGAGTAAGATATTACGGCGACGATTTTCCTCAGCAAACGTCAGGCGTGGGCCTGAGAGCGGAGAATGGTGCCTTTCCATTATTACCGTGACCATGCAGCCTTGCATGGATGCAGTGTCGGCAGGCGTTGCCAAGGACGCAGCGTTGATTGGTCTGGTGCTTCGGGCGGTGGGGGGCTGAATGCGAAGTAATAATAAATCGCGACTCTGGTTTGGTTTCTTCCGGTAGTGCAAAGGCTGATTGTTACCGCAAGGGGCAAATTCAATCTGCACCCTCGAATTTTTCAGACCCCGACGCATGGTATCGCAGGCCTCCCGCGTCATACGAGGGCTCGATGGACGCGTTGCCATTGCATGACCCCCTCTTCATCGGTCGAGGTAAACAAGGTGGAGACAAAGTCGAAGCTACTGAGAGCTAAAACCCGGTCCGACCCTAGCTCCCGGCAGGTAACTCGTAGGTACAAGGGAGGAACAAGTACCCATGCAGGTCTAGAGGATCCTGAATCAAACCGGTTCATAAACCTCGGCGATACTAGTAGCCGAGTATGCACGACTTCTTGATCCTGGTCACGGACTTCAAGGAACCAGTACGCTGGGAGCGTTTATGGTGGGGTCCTCTCTCAGCACACGAATAACGCTCCGGCGCGTATCGTCGTACTCATCGGATGCTCTGATCGTCGTGAGGGGCCGAATTTGGAGACTGGTTTGGAGTTCGTCCTAGGATGCTCGAGGCGAGGTACGGATCGACAGCTACCATAGGCTTTCGCACGTAAGCATTATCCCCACTTTTCGGTCTAATCTAACCGAATCTAACCTTATAAGCAAAAGTCCACTGTAACAGAGCAATGATCTCGAGATCTAATCGCCGTGAGTTGAAGAGTGAGCACGGTTAGTTTCGTGGATTGGAGGGATCGAAAAAGATTTATCGAATTATGTAGCAAATCACGTGCCTTCAAGGTGATCACCGTGCATTACGAAACCCCGCCACCGGCCTTCCATCTATTCCAATCCTATCATGTCACAGTTCGGAGGAACTAAGGAGTCTCTTATGGTACCTCTTTTGACTCACCTGATGCGCCTGACTTCTTCTCTCCGCCCTCCTCTAAGCCAAAGTCATTGTCCATGTCCATCTTGAGCTCGATGTGTTTCTCGAGGAAGACACACAAAAAGCCCACGGCCGCAAATCCCGCTGCAGCTTGCCATATTGCGCTATGTGCACTTTTGTACACCTGTAGCACCTGCGCCTTTGTCTCTGATGGGAGACGGCTGATGGCGCCGGTACCCGCGTAACCGTAAGCACTAGCGCCGCCTAGACGGGCCTGCAAATCGTTGTCGGTGATCCGATGCAAATTGCTGTCTATCTTTGCGTTGAAAATGACTGATGGTACTGTGACACCCCAAACAAAACTAAAGTTACGAACGAACGCGAATGTAGCTGTCGCCTGCGCAACGTAAGATTCAGGCAATGCAGCCTGGATGACGGGCAGGATACTGATCATGGTGAGGCCGGCGCCGATGGCGAGGAAAAATTCAAAGAAAACCCATTCAACAGTGGGTGATGAGGGTCCGAGGATTGAAAGTAGGCCACAACCGACCGCTGTGAACATGAAACCGGCAAAGTGAATCGGCTTGTACTTGCCCACCTTGGACATGAGACCTCCGGAGAAGACTGCCACGGGAACATAGAGAAAAGTGAACGGGAGGATCTCGACTCCAGATATTAGAGGTGTCTTTTCTTTCAAGCTCTGGAAGTAGATGGGTAGGAAGAAGCCCACCCACTGAAGCAAAATATTAGCGAGAAACGTCAGAGCCAGTCCTGTTACAGACGTTCTATTTTGAAAGAGCAACGGAGGAACACTCGGTTCCTTGCACCAGGGCGAAGCCTGGTAAACGTGGAACAGAGCCCATCCCATGAAGCCGACGACGAGAGGAACGAATATGTGCCATGACGACCACGCATATTCGGTACCACCCATGACTAAGCCAAACAAGACGCCGACAATAGATGCGACAAAGATGGCGTTTCCGACGAAATCGACGCGCGCGAGAGCCTTAGCCCAAGTCGGTTCGCGCTTATGCTTCAGGCGCATGAAAGGAATCATGATGGCCAGCGCCACACCCGCGATCGGAAGATTGATCAGAAAAACCCAGCGCCATGATTTTTGCGCTAGGATTCCTCCAAGCACCGGACCAGTAGTCACGGCAACGGTTGCGATGGCAATCCGAATACCGAGGAATTTGGCCCGCTCCCGTACCGGAACAAGGTCGCTTATAATAAGGTCGTTCAGGACGAAGATACCGCCGCCTCCTAGGCCTGTGACTGCCCTTCCAGCAATCAACATGGCTGGGTTGACAGCACCTCCAGCGATGGCGTTCCCTATAGAGAACAGCACCACGGATATGATCATTGGCATTCTTCTGCCGAAGATATTCGATGTCTGCCCGACGAATGGCATGACGGCCGTGCATGCGAAAACGTACGTGTTGGCCATCCACACATAGTAGCTGTTTCCGTGGAGAACTTCGGTGATCTTAGGTAACGCGGTAGTGATGATCGTAGTATCGAGTGCGGACGCAAGGTCGACGAGGCATCCTGAAAGGATGATCAACCAAAACTGGTAGCCACGTTTGGTGCTCTGGGGAGTATTTTCCGCCGTTTCTACCGGAAAGTCGTCTCCTCTCTCTTCCTTCATAGTTTCGACGGGCACCTCGGTGGGCCCTGGAGTTTTATTGTTGCTCATCTGGAAAGATCTAGACGAGAACAAAAGACGACCTTTGACAAAAAAGTTTCTTCGTGGCGTCTCGCCAAGGAGTTGCAGGATTCACGAGCCAAAAAATGCAATGCGCGATGGAGCTCAACGGAACGGGTGCGGCACAGCACTTGGCCACTTTCTACATTCCAAATGCGCCGAGGGGATGGGACGAGCCGCAGATGCCAACACAATCGCAGCGCCTCAAACGGTCGCCACCCTTGCTCCTCGGCGACTCATTATTGAATGGGGGTCGAAACGATGATCCCAAATCCGGAAGCCGAGACGTCACGAGTGGGATATCAGCCTGCAAATCAGCTTCGGAACATCTACAGCTCAATATCTCCTGCAGACGCATGCACAACGCCACCTCGGCACGCAACCGTTGCAAATCACTGTTTCAAACCAGACCAACCAGAGAATGAGTATACATATGATAAATACCCATGCAAAACCCAGCACAGTGGTTCCCTTCCGACTCTTACGGACAAGCTGCTTCGGTGTGCTTTTGTCTGCTAAAAAATACAAGGCTGACCCCATGCCTCCGCTTGAAGTTGCGCGCAGCATGCAGCGCCCGCCGAGGATCCTGAAAATACTGCCTGTGGTACAATCTTGATCGGCGAGGCATTGTCCCCACCAACGAAGACGCCTTTGACGGTGGTCTCATAGAATAGAGGGGTACTCTGCGGATCTCGCATCGCATTCATCTCGAAACCAAGCTGTTTATGTAGAGTTCCTTTTGGCTCTGTGGGCGGCTTGTGACCAAGGAAGCCCTCTGTCACAGAATCGCCGTCCTCGAAGTGAAGTACCACGTCTGCGAAATTTGGCCCTTTCTCGAAACGTACAATGCGACGGTTGTCGACATTAAAGACCTTGTTATCACCTTGCGCGTCTAGGATCTTTTGCTTGAGCTCATCCTGTCCGTGGGTGTAGATAGTGATGGAAGACGTGAAGCGCCGAGCTATTCTGGCAAAATGCAGGGCAGTCGGCACGTTTGCCAAATCAGGCAATGCCAGCACCCCTGCACGGCTGACGCCTCGAGCTTCGTATCCCTTGCAGAAGAAACAGTGGTACCTGCGGACATGAGCTTGTGCTGCGTAGGAAGCGCTTCCCTCAAATGGATAGAAGACTTACATGGCTTTGGACCAGCATTTGTCGTACCCCTCGATATCCGGAAAGATGTCTCGAACTCCTATTGCGAATATGACTTTTCGCCCCTGCCATGTCTCGCCCGTCGAGTCACCTGCTACAAACAGTCCGCTGCTTTCTTCCCTCTTTAGAGATGTGATTTCGACATTCTGGAACTGGATTGTGTTATAGTATTCCAAGATATTCTGCCTTGCCGCGGCTCGAAACTCCTTGGGGTCTTTGTTGTCCCATGTCGGTAAATTGTACATGCGTGCGCTTGGGGCATTCCGATATACCTCCGAGTCGAACACAATCGCTGTATGGAGCTGGCGAGCTAAGGTCAGCGCAGCTGCTAGACCTGCTACCCCACCTCCGATGATGAGCACATCTGTGACGTTGCTTTCTTCGACCGATCCCATGGCTTTGCTTTTGGTAGGCAAGTGAGTGTCCCTAAGATTGCAGGAAGATCTGGCAGATAGATTGGAACTGTTACTCCGTGTGCATGGTAGGCCTGCTTTTGTACTAGCCCGGCATCTAGGAACTGGATGCGGATGCACGCATCTGCACCGAGCATCACCGGTAGCCGGTGATAGACTAGCGGTCTCCGACTGGTTCGTACAACCAGACGTCAAATGACGTGCGAGGAGATACACCGTGGTATCAACAGTCCTTGTCGTGACGCCGAAATCATGCCTTCGCTTCTTTCAGCCTCTCAAGGTACATCATCACCACTATACGATGTGATTATCATTGGCGGAAGCCATGCTGGGCTCGCAGCTGCTTTGACACTGTACCGCGCCCTTCACCGATGTCTCATTATCGATTCGGCTGCTCCTCGCAATCAGAGCTCAACCCGAACACATCTGACACCCGCGTGGGAAAACAAATCTGCAGATGATCTCAGGGCAGCTTCGCGAGCAGAACTCCACAGGAATGGGCTCGTCGACTTTGTCTCCTCAACAGCAACATCTGCTCTAAAAAATGACGACGGAACGTTTGCGGTGATTGATGACAATGAGAAGTCGTGGTCTGGAAGGAAGCTGCTCTTGGCAATGGGAATGAAAGACGTCTACCCGGACATTGAGGGATATGCAGAGCTCTACGGACAAAAAATGTGAGACAATCCAATATCACCCACCGACGCCTTTTGAGCAAAGCTTACGGCCGAAAGATTTTACTGCATGTTCTGCTTCGGCTACGAGCAACGCAACGCAAAACGCGCCGGCCTACTTGCGACGGCCCTCCTCGAGAACCCCGACAACGCCGTCACAAACGCACAAGACGCACTCAAATTTGTTGATACAGTCACGATCTACACGAACAATAATGCTAGCCTTGCTGAAGCCATCCGCTCACGCCACCTCTCCTCCATTGCCGTCGACGATCGCCCCATCGCTAGGTTCGCGGCCGGTCAAAAAGGAACGGACATTGACATCTCATTCACGGAGGGCACATCGGAAACTCTAGCCTTCCTTGTGCATAAGCCGGACATGGTTCTCTCATCCAAGTTGCCCGCCCAGCTGGGTCTTGAGATGGCGCCGTTCTTTGGTATCAAAGTGATGCCGCCATTTAATCAGACTAATGTTGAGGGTGTGTTTGCGGCAGGCGATTGTGCGAGCCCGCTAAGGATGATTCCGAATGCTATGAGTATGGGGAGTTTTGCTGGGTGTGGAATTGCAAGGCAGTTGCCGAGGAGTAGGGGAGTGAGGGTTGCAAATGGGGATGCAGATGAGAAGGCCATGGAGGGTACAAATGAGGCAGGGCAATGCAGCTGTATTTCGTGAAGTAGATTGCCTAGAGTGTAGGTAGCACTTTGATTTATGATGCTCCTTGTGCGATGTTCGCGTACAAGATGTGATATCTTGATGAGCGAATCTGTAGCACATACTAGATAGCGAAAGTTATGCCAATCTCGCTCAAAGCTCTGTCTTCAACTATCAGTCCATGTCATCCTCAAACTAATCAATCTGTTTTCATCTAGGTCACGCGGGAACCAGCCGCTCTCCACTGCCTACGCGTATCGCAACGTAGATTCGGTGCATCACATGACTGGCTTTTACCCCTCGTCACTCGATGTCCATCTATCCTCCAAGCGGTTTCCTCCCCCAAACAACATGCAGCCTAAACACACCCCCACTACTCTCAACCTCCTCCCTCAACCTCCTCGGCAAGCTCTCCAACTCCCTCTCCTCAAACCCCGTCTCAATTCCCGCCCCCTTCACCACTCCCACCAACCCCTTACTAACAAGCTCCTGCATCCTCGCGCTCTTCCCCTGCAACTCCTCCTTCCCATTGCTCTTCCCCACCGGCACATCAAATACCCTGTCCTCCACATCCTCGAGCCCCAGCTCAGTAAGCCAGGTCTTGAGCTGCGGAGCATAAGAGGGCGAGGTCCCCATGAACGCGAAGATGGAGGAGAGCAGCTTGTAGAACTGGGCCATGACGGGCCCAGAGGTGTAGGAGTGGTCGGGCTCGACGAGCTGGATGTAGCCGCCGGGTTTGAGGAGGGCAATGAAGGAAGTGAGGGTTGGGAGGACGAGGGGCGTTGGGGCGGCGGGGAGCGCCATGCGTTGGTGGAAGAGGTCGAATGTGCCGGCCCATTCTTCGGGCCAGGGCTTTGTCATGGATTGCTCCAAGAGGGTTAGGCCTGGTGGAGTGCTGGTTGGGATTAGTGGATGACTTGAACTGGGGCTTTGAAGAAGAGGACGGAGATGCAGAGAGGAGAGGCTGGTACGGTTAAAGCAGGCGTAAATTGTAAGAGTCGCGCTTGTGTGTTTTTGGTTCTTGTTGTTCTGTTTGTATGATGTTGGGGTAGATTCAGATTAGAGCGGAAGATTGAAGGAAAATGTTGCTGTTAATGCGGATGGTGTATCGAGAAGTGCACATAAAATCGAGCAACAGTGAATCATACGTACGGTCGTGGAAAGTAAATTCCCGTTATATCAGTCCCGATGAAGGTGCCGGAGTCTTGGACATGCTGCGGGAGCGACGCGCGAAGGTCTTGCAGCCAGATGCCTGATGAAAGATCATAGTGTTAGCTGGAGATCGAACACTCATAGATGCCAGTTCGTTGCTAAATTTGGCTCTGGAGCTGCAATTGACAGTATGCAGAGTCGCAACTGCAATTGGAACATGAATGAGGGACAGGAATGTCCAGTTCGTGTTCAAGTTGTTCCCAGCATCGTACGATAAAAATAATCGCGTTGCGTGAGTAGGGATGACTCCAGACGAAACCAAACTGGACGCACCATTGGCCGTCGCCGAATCCAACACCTGCAATCCCGGCCTGTCCAAATTGACTGGCGCCAACACCAAGCTGCCCATGTAGTCTTTGATAACCTCTTGCCCCAGATCCAGGCGCTCCAGCTCGTCTGCATGGCCGTCGAGGAAATAGTGCGTTTCGTTTTTATCGTCGGCCATGTCAAATCTGTTTGTCCGATCGCGCGCAGGTTAGTTTCAAGCAATTATTTACGAGTTATACTGGCACCGAGTAAATGCACCTAGGTTTGTCGCATAGACGGTAGGTTCTCGGCTGTTGGATGCAGACAAGAAGGTCCAAGTATTCGGGCCGCAATCCTTTCCGGCACACGAACGACAGCTCAAGTTCGAAATTGCTTGTTCTGCGTGTCCATGTACGACGCCTGCGGGGGCCGTCTTGATGGGGCAGTGCAGGCTAAAATCAAGCTTACCCCCGCAGGGTTCGGGTAGTACAAGGCTGCAGGTCTTGATTGCAAACTTAGCGCTGAGTATGGGGCATTCGAGTCCTGTTGGTCGCATATCGCAGAAATTACATGCGCCGGGTAGGGGCGATGCCTTCCTGAACCACGCGAAGTCCGTCGTATGGTTACTGTGTCGTTTCTCGAGATTCGGTGGCCGGGTCTCTTGCCCTCTTTGCGCTACTGTTAGCACATGTACTCCGTGAGTTAGAATGGAGCCCTGCATTGTGACGTGTAGGGCTACCTCCCGTCTGACAGGCTTTCACGGGAGGGGCGGCGCCATGGGAGAGGGTCGCTCACGCTACCCTCCCTCCCTTGTCTATCGACAGAAGGCCGAGGATGAGAGATACGGCGGTGCCTCGCTGACCTTTTGCATTTCTTCTTCCTGCCTGCTGCCGACGTCTTCGTATCCCCACGTGGAGACATATCTGTCGCCTTTTCTTTTCTTTTGCCTTCCGTCGAAAGCGGATTCTTGTCAGCTCGAATCGACGGAACATGGACATCACATTGGGGAGCGAGCTCCACAAGCGCACGACCTTCCAAGTCGTCAATGCCCACCAGCGCAGCATTGTCATCGTGCCTATTGTCATGGTGGCCGTAGCGACTATTTGCGTCGCCATGCGCTTTCGCGCCAGATACCTGATGAAGAACAAGTTCATGCTGGACGACTGGCTAGCATTGCTAGCATTGGTAAGTTTGCATTCTCGTTAGAGCTCGAAGGAGCGGTTGCAGACGGAATTTGGCGCGAGTCATGTCATGTGCAATCGCGACACAGTTCTTTGTTCCAACGGTATGGCTTAGCGCTAACACATTTCCGCATAGTTCTTGACCTGGGTATTCCAGGGCGTGAACATGGCAGCCGTGTACGCCGGTGGCGCAGGGCTGCCGCTGAAAACCGTCTTGGAGATTGATCCGAATGCCGTCGTCATCTATCTCAGAGTTAGTATTCATTTTCCTCCAATATTTTCCTCCCTTTCTCAAGGCTAACAATATTCTAGATCCAAGTCGCAAACTTCACCATTTGGCTCGCGACCGTCTCCATCGTCCAGCTTTCCATCGTTTTCTTTTACATCCGCATCTTCGGCGTGTATACCATCTTCAAGTGGCTGTCGTACCTGCTCGTCTTCGGCATCACGGCATTCGGCATTGCAGGCATCCTCGTGGAGCTCTTCTCCTGCAACCCAGTGCAGAAGCTCTGGATCCCGGCAACTCCCGGAACATGCCTAGATACATATGCGACATGTGGCTCAGTAGGCACAATCCACGTTATCTTCGACTTCTTCATTGTCGCAATGCCGCTACCACTAATCTGGAAGATCCAGACGAGTCTCCGAAATAGACTGATTCTGACTGGCCTGCTAGTAATAGGATTGGTGTAGGTTCCCACCCCCACCATCAGAACCGCAGCTAACCTACCAATCCCAGCGCCACAATCCTCTCCCTCCTCAAGATCGTCTGCTTCTTCAACCTCACCGGCATCCCGCAAGAAGACTTCACAGACTGGATCTGGCTAACGATCCTCCTGCAAACCATCGAGCTCCCCATCGGAATCATCTGTTGCTGCGCGCCCTCACTGCGCCCCGTTCTGAAGGAGATGACGCAAGTCACTGCATCCATGGCCCGTGGCTTGCTCTCCATCACTGGTGGCTCGAGCGGAAATCGCAGTGGCATATCCAGTAGACCTAGGGGTAGCGGCGTCTCGCCGGATCACAGGAGCGATGCTAGCGATCGCAACTTTGTGAGGCTTGATGGTGGCAGTGCGGCGGGTAGTGCGGCGGGGAGTTTGAAGGGTGGGCATAAGTTCACTGCTGGGACGGAGGAAATTGAGCTTGGGAAGCGGAGGCATGAGGAGGAGAGTGAGCATAGAGAAGTCAAGGTTGTGAAGAGCTATAATGTTGAGTAGGCGAGTGGAGAGGATGGTGGGGCTGGTGGTCGATGGGCTGTGTAGGATTAAAGCTATTTGGGAGAGTTGCATAGTGTAGGCGTCTGATGACAATGCAGAATCATGCTTCTTCAAGGTGTTCGGTTTACATCCATGTGCGATTTCAATCATTGTGGGGGGAGTTACATGGACTGACAACGATCAGGCAGCCGAGCTATGTTGCCCCGCAGTTGGTAAGACATGCGAATGAACAAAGGGGAGTTTCAGTGTGGGTGCCCTTCGTGTGGGTCCGGAGCGCGTGCAAGACCGGCAACCGAGCTACGTAACACGGTTGGGGTCTGTCTGGTGCGACCTCGAATCACGTGACGAGTCAATAACCTTGGCCCGCAGCAGCCTTGAACTGTGCCACAGGGCACGCTAAGATATTGCCACATCCTCAAACCCTTCCCTTTCCCACTCAAATCACATCTCTACCTCCGCTTAAAACGGTCAAACTCGACTACAAATCAAAGATGGCATCAGGATTCCAGCCAAAGCAGATTACCAAGTATCAGGCTGAGCACCTAGCCGAGCTACAGGGAGATGTCAGCGACAAGGCATCACTCTACATGTAAGGAGCTGTTCCCAGCTCTCTTCTTACCAACATCTACTAACACGGTACTACAACACTAAGGCTCGAGCTCGTTCCCCCCTTCAGTCAAGACGACAATGTGCACGACAACGCCTGCGGCGCCGGCGCCATGACCGCAGCTATCATGAGCACCTCACCACCCAAGATCCACATCGACGCCACGGACGTAAACCTTCAGTTCGCGGAAGGCACCGGCGCGCTTGCAAAGGAAAAGGGCTGGCCCGTCACCGCCGCCACCATGTCCGCGCAGGAACTCACGTTTCCGGACGCGCACTTCACGCACTCCTTCACTGCATTTGCATTCCACTGTATTGGCGATGCCATCACCGCTGCCAAGCAAGTCTACCGGACCGTCAAGCCAGGCGGCACGGCCGTGGCGAGCGTCTGGGTGTATATGCCGCATGTAGCAGCTATGCAGCACGCGCACTGGAGGACCCGTGGCCGCGACGGACCCATGCCCACGCTTCTCCCCTTGGAGGACTACCAGGAGAAAGACCTGCGCGCAGCACTTGTTGCGGGTGGCTTCGAGAACGGCAAGATTAAGACGTACGAGAAGGACTTCTATGTCGCGATTCCAGATTTGGCTAGGTGGAGTCAGTTGGCCTGGAGTTATCTGGGCAGCTTGCCGACTGGATGGAGCCAGAATGATGAGGATAAGTGGGAGGAGGCGGTGAGCGATATTGAGGAGCAGATGAAGGCTGGTGATGGCATCTCGACGAATGAGAAGGGCGAGACGGTGTTGAGGATGGTGGCTTGTATTGCTGTGGCTACTAAGTGAGTGAGAGGCCATGGCTAGCGCTGGGTGTTGGCCGTTGCCATGTATGGAAAGGGTATGTCAGGCTTGGACATGCGGGTGTAGTGTTACTAGCCTTCCTGGACTGATTCTTTGGGCTCCTTGGATGGGATTACTCGGGTAGGTGCAGTGAATAGCGGGAACTGGTGTTTTACTACACACTGAACTGGCACGGCTGCACTCTCCTAGAATAACTCTCACTGCGAGGCCATAGGTTCTGATATCTCTTGGACAGATTCCACAACGTGACCGACCAAAATAAAATTCCGGACTTTCATAACGATGTCATTCTCAGCATGCTACATGTCCCCATCACAAACATGCCCCCAGCAAATCCTTCCTTACGACCTCAACCTCCCGCCCCCTCACTCACCCTTCTTCCGTCCCCAAACCCCCAAAATCCGAAAATACAACCCCCTCTCTCTAACCTCGCTTTCCAACCTCTCCGGCCACCCCTCCAGCTCACTCTCCTCCACACCCAACGCCATCCCCATCCCCCTCATCATCTTTGCCCCCTCGCTCAAACCCTTCGCCACCAACACCATATGCTCGACCCCTTTCCTCGCCATCTCCCCATCCGGATTCGTCGCCCCATACGGAACCTCAAACTCTTTAACCTGCACATCCACCAGCCCAGCCTCCTCCAAAATTGGCGCCAGCTCACGCGCATAGCCCTTCCCAATTCCCCCCGAGTCCAGAAACGCGCCTAGCGTCTTCGTAAATAGCGCGGCTTCGGGGCCCGAGGACGCATGCGGCTGCACATCCGCTTCAAGCAGTTCAATCCACCCGCCTGGCTTCACGAGCTCGATCAGTTTGGTGACGCGCGAGTGTAGCATTACGGGGCCCGGTGCGGCGAAACCCATGCGTTGGTGGACGTAATCGAAGGAGTGAAGGTAGGCGGTGGGCCAGGGGTCAAAGATGTCTTGGACTTGGAGGGTGAGGTTTGGGGGGAGGGTCGATGGGGGTGGGAAGAAGGGGGATGTTAGGTCGGTGCCGATGAGGGTGTGTGGGGGGGTCGTTAGGAGGAGGGATGCGGAGAGGTCGCGGAGCCAGAGGCCTGTTGCGGGGTTATGTTAGTAAATGGGGGGATGGGGGTTTGATAGTGTCTCGGGATGGGAGTGCATGGGTGCTCTGGGTTGCTACTGAGAAGATTAATCTGACGTACCATCCGCGGTGCACACGTCCAAAATTCTGAGTCCCGCCTGCGTAAAGTCCACGGGTGCGAACGTGAGCGTTCCCATGTGGTTCTTCAGTATGGCGTGTTGCAGGGTCAGGCGGTGCAGCTCGACTTCGTTGGCGCCCATGATGTACTCATCTTTGGGGCCTTCTGTGGTGGTGCTTTCGGGGTCCGCCATTGTGATTGTGTCGATGGCGTTGGATGGGAAGATGATACGCCACTCAAGAGATCCGTCCCGACCGGTACTAATTTATCCCCAAGGATAAATAGTAATATTGGATTGCGGCACAGTGCGTGGGATATGTTGGATTATGGCACAGTTTGTAAGATTGCAAGATGATAGTACGTCACTTTATGTACGCCGCATGGAGCTATGGCCATTCATGTACTTGAATCGTGCGAGAAGGACGCATGCAGGGATCGCTACGTAGTCGCTCGCACCCCGAATACATTGGTCTACAGTGAAGCCTACCCCAAAAAACGAAATTTTGAACAACACCCATGATGGTTACAGAAACTACTTTACTGCACCCTCTATTTCGCAGCAATGACCACGTTCGCAATACTAACCATCTCCCACCCGCCATCCTCCGCCTTCCTGAACCCTTCCGCCCTCTCCATCTCCCTCTTCAAAATACCCACCGCCTCATCCCACTTCCCCTCATCCTGTTCCAACCACCCTGTTACCGGCGGCCCCAGATAACTCCACATCATCTCCGCAAACACATTCAAATCACTTATCTTCATGTACTGCGGCACCTTTTCTAGCCTAATCTTCTCCTTCGCAAAACCCGCTTGCACAGTCACATGAACAAGATGCTGAGCAGACGTCCACTGCGGTGGGATCTCACGAAGGGGCGCTGAGGAACCTGGGCGTGTGGCATTGTGCGCAGTCTTGGTAGGCCCGACGACAGGAAGTTCAGCCCAGGCGGTGTGTATGAGAGTGCCGCCGGGTTTGAGCGTACGATAGCTTTCGCGCAGAGCGGCAACGCCATCAGGCGGTGTGAGGAAGATGACGAAATTTGCAAAGCTCAGATCAAACTTCTCATCTTCAAAATCCAATTTCTCGGACGGCATGTTGGTGATTGTGACAGGCCATTTCTTCTCGTCAACTCGGGTTTGCAATTTGTCGAGGAAGGGCTGGTCGATGTCAGTTGCGTAGATAGAAATGTTGGAAGGTGGTGGATCAAGTGACAGAACGGCAGAGGTCACTTCGCCGGCGCCACATCCATTGTCATGGATGTAGCCGGTTATGGAGTCGCAAGGGAAAAGTGCGAGGACGCGGTCTGCGACTTCTTGGGTTGCGCCCGCTGTAAAGGAAGCGTAGAGGGCTGGGTCTTTGGAGATGGCTTGCTTTGGGATGAAGGATGACTGTGAAGCTTGTGGGGCGGCCATTGTGTTTGGGTTGACGGCTTGGATTATCTCAACGTTTAGAGCTCGATGTTGGAGTAGCGACGTCTAGTATCCAACTAGATGGTGTAGACCGAGTACGTACCTCACAGCTCCCTGTCCGGATACCGGACCCGGATTCCGGAAAATATTTGGTTGTGCCTCATCTCTGCATGGCATGCACACTGTCTGCGATCTCATTGCGTAAATTCTCTATTTTGCCTTTGCGTTAGCAGGGCACGTGGATCATCCCATTATGGACGTCAATGCCGTCGAACCACGCACGTGGGTCTTGATCGCCATAGGGCTGCTATCGCTACTCTTGATCCCAGCTAAGCAAGGCTCGGGGGTGTATCGAAACTTTACATGGATTAGTGCTGGCTGGACTGGGTACAAGCCAATTCATGAAGTTGTGCAGGATGGATATGATAGGGTTAGCGCAGTGGGCTCTCGTGTGCGAACATGAAGCTAAAACGGGTTCCAGGTAATCAAACCACAGGGCAAACCGTTCGCGATGAATTGGTGGGCAGATGATGCGCTTGTAATGCCGCCGAAGTACCTTTCAGAGCTGAAAGGTGCAGGATGGGGACATCTCAGTTTCTTCCAAGCTTTGAGTGATGTATGTATATCCAATCTCGAGCAGAACATCAAGACCAATAATACTGATGCGAGACGTCTTCAAACTAGTCTTTCTTCCTTTACCTGGCTGTTGGCAAGATGTATGCTGAATATCCGGCTGAACGCATGGTCGAGGTAGTGAAGAAGGGCATAAATCCCCGCCTTCGTATGTACTGTGGCCGAGCGTAACAAGAAACCTATTGAACTGCAATCAGCACAACTTACTCCTGTCATATTGGAGGAGGTCGACTTCGAGTTCAATCGCCAGCTTGGAAATTCGTCCGGTACATAATGAATATCCAACATACATCCAACCCGTCAACTAATTCGAGTCGTAGAGTGGCAAGAGATCCCAGCCATGGACTTTTTCGCCAACATCGTCCACCGCATATCATCACGAATCCTTTTCGGGCGGGAACTCTGCCGGAACGAAAGATTTCACAATGAGTCTAAAAGCTTCGCAACTTCCATTTTCATCACAGCTTTAGTGATCGTTAAGCTTCCCCTCGGTCCCCTTCGACCTCTCATTTCACGGCTATTAGCCATACCACATAGATGGAAGTTACACCGCTGCACCGAAATAGCCCTCCCAGTTGTTCACAACCGAGTAGCTCAATACCAATCTGCCTCTTCAACGCCAGGAACAGAAGTGAACCTCGATGCCATCGAATGGAATTTGAATCTCACACCGGCATCCTCGCCTTTCAACACAGCGCATAGCGTAACCGAAGAACTCCTTCACAATCTCTGGGCTGCAAGTTCGGTCCCAGGCGGTCTCATGACTGAAATAGTGTTCCAGCTGCTCCTGCACCCAGACTACATTGCGCCGCTGCGGGAGGAGAGTAGGAAAGCGGTGGAAGCACACAAGTGGTCTGAAAAGCTGTTGAATGGTCTGCCGTTGCAGGATAGCTTCATCAGGGAGACGAATCGGTTGTTTCCTACGGGTTCTAGTACGTATTTCTCTTCCCACTTTTCCCCCTTTTATTCTCGTCCCGAGTTTACCTACAGACCATCTCATTCAAATACTCGCATGTTCAATCCTAGAACAAGAACAGAAGAGAGGCTAAGACAAAGGCTAGTCACATGCGTCCGCACCGTCATCGGCACCCCCTTCCGCTTCTCGGACGGCCTCACGCTGCCCGTCGACACGCGCTTCGGGTTCCCGACCATGGCGCTGCAGAGTGACGGCGATGGATTGGCGCGCCCGACGAAATTCGACGGGTTTCGGTTCGCGAAGATGAATAAAGATGAGGCAAGCGGAAAAGTCGAAGAGCAGAGTAGACGCTGGAGCGCGAGTGCCATGGGGACGTCGAATTTGACGTGGGTATACATCTTCTCTCTACCCCCCATCTGTTTCTGTATCTACCTGTCTAGATTTCCGTCCACCTATTTACATTCTTTATTGCTTGGGGCGTGCTGACGCCCAGTCATAGATTCGGCTACGGCAATCACGTCTGTCCAGGCCGCTTCCTCGCCATCCGAGAGATGAAGTTGGTCCTCACTAAGCTGCTCGTTGAATACGACATCAAGTGGAATAGGCAGGGCTCAGAGCGGCCACCGCCCATGTTCATAGAGGGCCAGTTTGCGCCTAATATGAAGCAGACCATTCTTTTGAAGAAGCGGGCTGGATGAGGTATCGCAACAACTCTGGGTCTAATGTGATTATACATTGCATTTGAGTGCTCGCTTTTGATTCGAGGAATTGTTGGGTACGTATGGAAAGGTTTGACTGTGGACAAGTTCGCCATCCCCCGGCAAATGCAACTCTAATTCCAACTCGGCCCACCCAATATGGTATTGCTCGAAACGTAACTATCATTCAACCAGTTGATTACCAGTCCTCGTGACATGACAACCACCAGATTTACAATACAGTTTGGTTGCCGGAATGTAGGCCGACCAAGAGGCATCGGACCGCTAACGCGACGCGCCTATTGGTCAAGTCGCTTCGGTGCCTGGGCCGGCTGCCGGACGTATCAGCCAATCACGGCAACGTTATGGGGCCCGGTTCGGGCCCCGCTCTGGGCCCCCGAATCAGGAGGTAGTGAACCGAAACGTGAGCGCATGCCGAACGTTAGCCACTGAGATCATCGTGCTTGTGGGTGTCATTACACTGAGTATGAGGTTTTCATGACAGGTAAATGTTTCGGGTACTGTAATCTACAAGCACCACATATTGCGATTTCTCGTGTTGGCCTATCACGACATTGCAATGGTCCCAGTCGAAGGAACCCCTAAATAATAGTCAAAGAACAGTAACCGAACAACAATCTAGCCAAAGCTCCTTTCATGATCTCTTGTTGGCATTGGAAAACATCCTCGATGCGAGCAGTTGATTTGTTTTGATAGCTTCGACCTTCTGAAAATACCTAAAACTCTTTCCTCCACACCTTAACATACAAAGGCACCCGATTCCAAATAATATTAAACGTCTGCTTTGAACTCCACTCTTTACTCCTCTCATCGAGCTCCATATCGAAATACCAGAGCATTGTCGCAAGCGTGGCAGCGACTTCAAAATACGCAAGTCTGTGTTTCACTGAGCACCAGCAGATGCGTCGAACAGGAAAGGAAAACATAAATACATACCTTTTCCCAATGCATCCTCGTCGCCCAAACGAAAACGGTTGACAAGCAGCCTTGTTGTCTCGCCCATATTTTTCAGGGGCGCCAGGTAGCCATCTTTCTGGGTCGAAGGTATCTGGGTCGTGGAAGTTTGATGGGGAATGGTTTGTTGCGAGTTGGTGGACGCCAACAGAGGTCTGGAGGACAGAGTGAGTGAAGGGAAGTGAGATAAAATGATATGAAGATGGCACGCACATTGGGTGGGGTTACAAAGCCCGCAATAATCTCAGGCTGCGCGCCTGTCCTCCGCGCAAAGTTGCCTGGGGCGGGCGGATGCACGCGTAGCGTTTCTTCGATTACTGAAGTTAGATATGGCAAAGTGTTCGCTTTGTCGATAATCTCTCCTGGCGTTGTGAAAGCTGTACGGACTTCCCTCTTGAGTTTGCTGTGTACGTGCGGGTGCAAGAGTATTAGGTACGTCGCGGCGGCCAGGCATGTAGCTACGGTCTCACCGCCGGCATATATGAGGACACCCGTCGATGCTACGATTTCGGATTTGCTCATTTGTTTTTCTTCGGGTGCTGCGAGGATCTATGTCGCTTTTCTCAGCAGTGATTCACCTCACAGAAGGAAGACCGATTTTGCAGCGTACATAAGTCATGAAATCCTTCCTATCTCCCGACCTATCTTCCATCCTACTTTCCACACTCGTCTTCGTAGCAAGGTAACTAGCTTGTTGCGATCTTTTGACGCTGGGTATGTTCATCATAAGCTTGAGTAGTATCTTGACGGGGAGATACTCCCACGACATCGGCACGATGGAATAGGATTTGCAGAACTCGAGGAACTCTGTTACAGACGGATCGAGGTTCCCGGTTTGTAAGCCCCCGAAGGGCTTGCCGAAGGAAAGATCGCGCACGATATCGAAAGAGAGGATGTTGTACCAGTTGTTCAGTTCTACGACAGAATCGATTTTGCCATTGGTATGTTTGAGTAGCTGCTGAATAAGGGTGGTAATGTGAGATGAGATGATTGGTTTTTGTTCCTGCATCGCGGACTCGGTGAAGGCATGGGCCATGACCTTTCTAATCCGCGTGTGGTCGGCATCGCTAGATGCTGCTTGATCAGTCTAGCTCTGCATCGATCTATTAGGGTCGGCATACCCAATATCGATGTGACTTCATTAGTGTCCGGAAACCTTTTGTAGTCCTTGGATAATTGTCTTGCGCCTTCGCGCAAGCCATAGATGTCTAGTAAATTTTGAGTCAGTGTTGTGATTGGTAGGCGGGCAATAGAATACCTTTCCATGCTTCCGGATCTGTGAAGGAGAGTATATCAGGAGCTATTCTGACTACTGGACCGTATATCTCGTGCAATCGCCTTGTCGTATGGAGCGAATCTCCTCGCCAGAGGTCTTGGATATAAAACCATGCGGAAGTCGCTCGCCGTTTGGGCCCAGGAAAACTTGCAAGTGGATGGAAGTATGCATTGTACACGCCGATATATACAGCTCTTGCAATGAACTATGCGGGTTAACTCCTGCTAAGGAGAATTTACAAGGACTCACCAAGCACAATAAAGTTGTGATAGCTGGAAATGTGAGCCTGGGTGACATTTGCATTTCCATTCCAACGTTGAGCAGAAAATACAGAATGTATGAGATTGCCCTTGATCACGTTCCACCTAGGATGTATTTTACTGATATGGGCCGTCTTTGCCCATATCGGGTTAAATCCTCCGGTCTCCGATGCAGCCGGTGTCCGCACATACGTATTGGCAGGGAAGGTGGAAAGATAGTAGATTGATGGGTATGGACTCTTCAAAGACCTCATCATCTCATTCCTACCATAACTTCAGAAAATTTCAAGTCATTTCTTCACCCATCTTCGACTCTGGCCTAACCGCACAGTCATCATGGCATCCTCCAATACGAGTAAAATATCCGAACTCTCGGCCATGATCCAAGCATGTACGAAAACAATCGACGAATATGTAGAAGCAAACAACCTCAAGTCTCCCTCCTTCGATGACGGATTCCCTGCGAATACTCCTCCAGAAATTGAACAAGCGCGAAATGCCGTCCTGATTGCGACAGACGAGCTTTCGGACCTAATGCTTGGTGCGCGGCAGCTTGCCGACGGCCGGCCTCATTGGGTACATTTCTCAAATGTGGTAGATCACTCAGATAAAATTGACACTTTCATATAGCACACAGCGTACATCGGCATACAGGCAGTGAATCGGTACCGCATCGCCGAAAAATTAAGCATAGACGAGCAGATCACATTCACCGAGCTCGCACAGCGCTGTAACCTACCACCCGACGATCTGAAACGCATCGCACGACTCGCAATATCGCGCCATGTTTTCAAAGAACCCAAGCCAGGCTACATCGCTCACAACGCAGCTTCGAAGCAATTCCTTGACAACCCTGGCTTAAATGACTATCTTTCAATTGGCCTGGACAAGCTGTGGCAAGCAGGAACGCATATGCTGGATGCAATGGATAAGTGGCCTGGATCGCAGGAGCCGAATCATTCTGTAGGCTCCCCACTCACCCGTTCACGAACTACGCTGACTCGGTGAAGGGTTTCAATCTAGCAGACGGCACTGAAGAGGCCTGGTTTGAGAGCTTCAAGACGCATCCCGAGAGACGCAAAGCTTTCGCAAACAGCATGACGTATATGCAGTCCGATGGAGGCTTTGGTTTTTCCCCCACCCACTTGCTATCTGCCTTCGAATGGAAGTCTGCATCGAAATTGGTCGATATCGGGGGCAATATTGGTGAGACGTGCAAGATCGTGTTGGGTGAGCATGCGAACATCCAATGCGTTGTGCAGGATCTACCCGATGTGATTGCCGAGGCGAAGGAGAAGGCGAAGACCGATGAGCAAGCTGCAAAGATTACTTTCATGGAGCACGACTTCTTTGCGGAGACGCAGCCGGTGGCTGATGCAGACGTGTATTTGTACCGGTGGATCCTACACGATTGGTCCGATAAGAGAGCGATTATGATTCTGAGGAATCTGATTCCCGTGCTAAAGAAGGGGACCAGTGTGCTCATTCAGGAGTTCGTACTGCCAGAACCAGGCATGATTCCTGCGTATTTTGAGAAGACGCTTAGGTATAGTCTGATCGATATTCTCTGGTAGAAGTCTAGCCCGCTGACCTATTGTAGGTGTATAGATATAGCTATGAAGGCTGGGTTCAACGCGAAGGAGAGGGGACTAGATGATTGGAAACAACTTGTGGCGGATGCGGATGAGCGCTTTGAGTTCTTGGGTTGTAAAGTTCCTATGGGCTCGCAGCTTGCCGTCTTACACTTTGTTTGGAAGGGTGACTGATTGGTATCATGTTAAGGGCGGTGGGTGTATCATAGAGCGAACTGATAGAATTTCGCATCCCAACAAAGGACGTTTCAAGAGCATCCGGTCGCCCACAGGTCCATTGATGTATTCGGTTTCCGGACCCCTGGCGCTGACCGGGGTACCCCTGCGCAAGCATCGATCACCACTTCCGCATAGCTCCTTCGCAGCAAAGCCCTCTCTTCCACTTTACAAACAAATGTCATGACGACGAACAATCCCGCAGTGGGCGTACACCTGTCCCAAATCTCACTCCAGCTTGCCCTTCTTTCCACCCCACCGTTCCCCGGCCGTCGCTCCCTCTGCGCAATCACTACTGTAGGCTTCGCTCTCGCAGCGCACATAGTCGGCCCCGCGAGCTCTATCCCAGGCGATGCGCAGCCTTACGCCCTCTTGCCTCCCATCTATCTGGGCACACTGGACAAGTTCCTCTGTGCTGAGAATGGCAATCCAGAAGAAAGCTACTGGCGCGTAGATCGGCCTGCACGAGAGGCTACCGATCTAACAAGCCTTGGGCTAGGAAAGATCAAATGGGCCGCAGCGCTGATGTTCAATACCAGGGGCGTGCGATGGAACTACGAAGTTAAGAACGTGCGACCCAAACCGCGAATTAGTCGAACCCTGTTTCTGATCAAACAATGCGGTATGCTGGCTTATATGCTAGTCATGTCGGACTTGCTACTACAGCTCTCGGAACGCTTGTTGTGGACACCGTCGATTGGTTATGGGACGTTTACGGATTCGAGTAATCTTAGTATTGCGCATTCTGATTGGAGATGGAGTTTTGCGAAGACGCTCGCTTTTGCGTGTGGACCGTTCTTTTTTGTGAATATGCAGTATGTGGCTGGATCGGTTGTTGCAGTTGCCACGCATCTCAGTCAGCCTGCGGTCAGTGTGGTTTTTCGAAGACGTGCTTATTCTCTAACCATGTTCTCAGGATTGGCCGCCGTACTTTGGCGACATTCGGAAAGTGACCACAGTGCGATATTTTTGGGGAACATTCTGGCATCAGATCTATAGACGGGTTTGTACAAATCAAACATCTCTCGCTGTAGTTCAAAAGCTAATGTAGAAAATCGTAGACATTCACGAAGTTTTCAGGTTGGGTCGTAGATTCTTTCCGCATTCCTCGCGGGACCAATTTATCATCATATACCCAACTCTTCGTCGCATTCGCCTTTTCCGGACTCATACATGCACAATCTAATCTTCTCCTACCACGGCCAATCAATGTCACGGCATGGCAGTGCACTACGCCTGTCATGGCCTTCTTCTTGTGGCAAGCAGCCGCTATTACAATGGAGGATTTCGTACAATGGGTATGGCGACAAGTTTTCGGGCAAACAAAAAGCCACAGCTGGACGAAAAAACTTACAGGATATGCATGGGTTGTCTCCTCGTTCTGGTTTTCGCTGCCGTGGTTTGCGGATCCGATGATGAAAATGCGGTTGACCGAAACCTCATTCCTACCGTTCTCGTTTGTAAGAGGGCTAGTGAAAGAACATGTACCCGTCCCGCCATAGACGAATTGCACTTTATGTTTCAGAAGCTCGAGCCGCCATTTCGATTGGAATGCCATTACCATGATGATTGTACATTCGATAGGAAAATTAGCGTCACAGTTTCTCATCCTCGTAAAACACCAAACACCGCACCTCAATACTCTCCCTGGGTTTTGCGTCTTTAGGTGCATTTGGATGCGGAAAGGCACAATGCGCACACACTATTTACGTCAGCGCTCTTACTCACTCCTCTTATCGTCCATCAATGAGACCTACTTTTAGCAACCCCCTCCTTAGTATCCCAAATCTTGATGAACGTAACCTCGTCCGTATCCTGACGATCCAAGTACCACCACTGCTGGGCCTCAGAATAATTAATGCTAACTGTCTGGCCCATGAATTCTTCTTGCTGCTTAAAGATGTTGGTAGGGTGAATTTCGGAGGGCTTGATCGATTGATAGTCCATTACGGCCAGGGGCCAGTCTTCTACGACACCGTTTATGGCACGCCAGACACTTGGGGATTATTAGTAGGTGCGGAAATGAGATGGGCAATGGGCTGACTTGATTATCTGTGCACGGCCTTCAAGTAGCTTTTGTGCGTCTGGGCCCGCGTGCCGGTGGACACGTCGCTCCGCGCCGATTGCGGATCTACGCCGATCGTATTAGTGGGAGAAGCGGTCAATCAATCCGACGGTGTAGAGCTGGGGAACGCACTGGTCACAATGCACCTATCATTTGATTAGTCTTCGGTCCTTGACAGTTCCTCATCTCTTGCATGTATGTACCAAAGTAGCGGGCTGCTCCCTTCCATTCGGGTTCGCCTTGACATCCAGACTAGGATCCCGTTTTCGATAAGTATGATCAAATATCACAACTCTACTAGCACCTGTTTTCTGTTTGACAAGGATTTCCACAAGCGGATAATACGATCCTTCCACTCTACTCTTGTCTTTCGATCTCACTGCCTCGATTGCATCCTGGGTTATACTTGTGTCTGTGTGGAAGGCGAAACCGTGGGTGTCGAGGTTGAAGAAATCTTTTTTGGACCGGGCGTCGGTGATGCGGACGGGATATTCGAGGTTGGCGAAATTGGTGCGTGGGTAGGCGTCTTCGACGAGCCCACGGACGTAAGGGGGCTCGGGCTTGGAAACCCAGGGCTCGAGGAAGGACATTTCGCTCTCGACGGTAGCCATGTTGAAGTTAGGTTCTGAGTAGGGTGCCGGTGGGGAAAGGTGCTCTAGGTCGAGATAAGTTGAAGAGGGTTTAATGTTTGATTGAATTCGGTCTCTAAAGCAGAAGAACGTATGTAAGGATCAGTAAGGTAAAACTAGTCACTGTGGGATCGGCATAACTTGCAAATGATTGGATCGGGTTGGTGTGGGTCCATGGCTGACGGGCCGTGCAGGGGCCCGTAACCGGACGCCGGCCATGGATTTGAGGATGTCGAAGTGACGCTATTCACCCCTTGACAAAACGACTATACACCTAAAATTCCTATATCAGACTTTTTGATCTAAGTCTACGCTTTAACCATGTCTGCAGGCGAAGTTTCAATTCCAGAACCGCCGGACCCCATGGGGACGGGTCCCTCAGTTGACCCAGAGCTAGTTCCACTACTTTCCGAACAATTATCAAAGAATCATCAAAACACTCGAGATATCGCGGCTCGAATCATCCACAGGGAAAATTTTGTTAGACAGAGAACAGTCGTTCCAGAAGACTACATCAGCCGCGTTCTCCTAATCGCTCTTACAGCAGCATGCGCAATAGCAGCCACGTCAGCAACAACGACCTTCGCATACGCGAGTCTGATGTGCAAAAACCCTGCGCACTGTCAAGAGAAAGAAAGGAACAGATACGCTGAAGTAGTGGCTGTAGCAACTACGATCGCGAATGTTTGTGGCGTGATCGCTGTCGGCGCACTCCAGCACCTAATCAAACATAATTCCAAAATCGGCCTTTCACTCTGGCTCATTTTTCGCGCAACGAGTATCGGGGTACTGGCCATTGGAGGTGCGCATATCCTGACTACATTCTTCATGCCTTTTGTATCAATATACGCACTAACAAGTGTGATAAATTTAGTCGTGAAGCGGAACATTTACATAGCGATCCTAGGCCGGCTTTTCGAGGGCTTGTCAACAGACAACATCCTACACTATGTGCTCTCCACCATCTATGTCCGCACGAGCGACAAAGCGCGACTCTCCAGACTCATGGGCACCTCATTGGCGCTGTACATGATCGGCATGTCGACGAGTCCGACGATTGTTACGTTGCTGCCTAGCTTCTTCACCAGTTTTCTGGTTGCGATTGGGCTTCTAGGGGCATCGTTACTGTATCTGATTGTCTTCGTGCCGACGTCTATAGAGGCTGAGAGCGAAACCTGCAGTGCAAATGACGAGGAACCTGCTACGGCCTCTAGCCCACCACCCGGCCCATCCGGCTCTCAGTCTTTAGCACGCGTACTCTATGCACGCATCTCGACACTCTGGGCCCCCCTGATACATATAGCTCACACACCTCTTCTCATACCCCTAACGCTCTCCCTCTTCTTCTTTAACGCTGCGCAATCGTACCTTTTTCCAGCTATTATGGTCTTTGCGGCAGTAAAATTCAATTTTACGAGTAGGGAGAATGGGTATGTGATTTCGATTGCCGCGAGTGTGGCGGCGGCGTATCTGCTGTTGACACTGTATGTTGTGCCTAGGGCGAGAGTGTGGATACATGCTTTCTCTTGGGGATATGGAATGAAGAAAGGAGAAGAGCAAATAGAGAGTGGGAACTCATGTGAAGGTGAGGGAAGCGCTACAGCAAAAAATGGGTGGCGGTTCAATTCGGACTTTGCGTATGCGGTGCTGTGCATGATTATACAGCTGGTCTTTTTGCCATGCTTCATTCTTGCTACGGTCACATGGCATGTATACCTCTTGGTCGTGCTGATTGCTTTGGGGTTGTCCGCCCCTAGCTTTCTCAAAGCGTACACTACTTCCGTGGTAGAGGACAAGGAAGCGGCTGTCGGAAGTCTAGCGGTGATGGAGAGCACAGGAGGTCTCATCTCGGCGGTTCTGCTAGGTGTGGTTCAAAGCAGTATCGGGCCTGAGGCGGTGTTCATTGCCGCTGCCATTATCGTGGGTCTTGGCCTTTTCAGCTTGGTGGTTAGTCTAGCGATGAGGTAAGAATAAATATCACTTGATATGTTTGTAAAGAACATCTCCCTCATGTCGCCGACGTGAGCACTCCTTCTAGCCGTCGTAGCGCCTCTTCCAGTTGCGCGGGCTCTACAGCAAATGTGATTCTCGCCCAACCCTTTTCAGACTCAATCACATGGTACGCTTTCCCAGAACTCAATGAAACGCCTGCCTCTTTGCATTTAGAAATGACTTGAGCCTCGTCATCCCAACTTGTCGCATGTTGTGCAACCTTCGCAAACAGGGTGGGACCCATGCGTGCGGGGATGTATGGGATCTTGCGAGCTTCAAGGAAAGACGTAAGTTTCGAATACGCAGCACCAAGTCGACTTGAACTCAGCTCGAGCAAAGCCGGAAGATCAGCGGACTTGAGAAGCGCAGTCGTCGCAACCGCGGTCAAAGAGGACATCTGTGTGTTTGAAGCTAGAGCGAGACCGACTGCTAGCGGTCTGTTGCCCTGTGTAATGCAGCATCCCTACACGACAGGTCAGAAACCACATACCTCACTGTCTTTTTGTACACCTACCATGCGCAGTCCGCTAGATCCAAAATCCTTGCTCGAACTCCATACCGTGTGGACCCTCGCAAGGTTGCATCCTAAATCCTCTACATTGATCTGCATGGCCGATACAAACGGCACGCCATCCTCCTCTTCCACATCTTTCTTTATAGTCGACAGTGCATATAGCTCATCCGAAATAAAATGTATGTCCTTCTCGCTGCAGAACCGTATGACCGCTTCAATGACCTCTCTCGGATAGCACTGGCCGAATGGATTATGTGGATTTGTGAACAGAACGCCTTTGACCGGTCTTTCGGCTTCCGCATACGCCCTTTCGAGCGCGGAAATCAGAGAATCCGTAAATATTTGATCGAAAGAATCCACATTAACGACGATGGGTTGCACGCTCGCTTTGACATTGAGGAGCCAGTCGAAGCCATCTGTCTTGCTGTCAGCATTACCCAAAATTTGGTCGCCAGAAAATGGTCCCCAGTGGACTTACTCCAGAATGGCGCAGGAACCAGCACTCCGTCTCCCGGCTCGCAGATATTGTACAGGAGGCCATCGAGTGCGAATGCGACACCGGGCGCAACTGCGACATGGTCCTTCTCAACTGGTATATGGGGGTTGAAATAGGTGTTGAACATGTCTACCAGAGCATCCACAAGATCGGCATCGCCTGTGAACGCAGGGTACGATAGGTGCTGCATCCCGATCCATCGAAGTCAGTGTGCCAGAGTCTTAGGCTTACAAGTGTCGAGGGTGGAGGGTGGGACCCACGCCATGGCCAAAACTGTCCTGCACGGCTTTCTTGTACAGCTCAATGAGCTCGTTACGGATGAGCCAATTCTCAGACGTGCTGAGGTCAATGACCGGAGCTCCAGTCTTGATTTCGTCCCGCTCGGCGGATGCCTTACTGATTCGGGGCCAGATGGCTTCGACATTGCCGAAGCCGCGTTTTGAAAGATGTGCGCCGTTCATGATTATTTAAAACTGTGATTGATGCGTAGAAAATAAACACATCAACAGCTCAAGAAGAGCAATGACGCAGTGGTAATGGAGAAGACGTTCTTTTGGAGCCCGCGCTCCGGCATACCTGTCCAATTGGAACGTAGGAACTCCGGTCGGACACCGGTGCGGTGGGTGGACCTGCATGGAGGCTCGAACTCTGAAATTGAGTTTATCGTAGCTTGGAGCTTCTACCCTTTTTCCATGTGCACATGAGCAGCAATCGTTATGTTTTTCTGGGCCTACCCTATCGCGTTGTACGTCGGCTATCTCGCGTCTCGAATCGGCCAGGCATTCTGGTACAAATCCATTGCGAATAGAACCTTGACCAAACGTCCAAGCATCCACATTCATATCTTTCGACTGCATGTGCTTCTTGTCTGCACATTGGTACGTTTGTTCTTGTGGGGCGGTTAGGGCAGCCGCTGACGATCATGATAGGCCGGAAACGTGATACTCACAACAATTGTTAACGCCAAAGGATATGACACAAGATGGTGGGTAAACCAAGACCATCTGGTAAGTTTCCTTCGGTTTTAGTTGCTTCTCGCAAGTGACACCTGTGCAGTCATCAACGCTTGCCGTCGGACTCTTCTACGTCGCCGGTCTCCTTCCTGATCCTGATGTACCATACACGCCTTCCACCGTTCAATGCCACATGTGGCTCATTAGTCTTGGATTTGAGACTGCGTGGAATATCATTGGAATCCGTCGGTGGACTCGAACGCATCACGGCAATGTTGCGCTCGATGCAGTGCAGATTACGCTTTCCGTATCGCGACCGCTGAATTTTCTCGCCTTGCTCGTAGGATTATATGCTGCACGAACAAAGAACTGCCAAGGGATACAAGGAGCTACTGAGGAGAATGAGGCTCTAATTAATGGAGCGAGCGCCAGTGTTAATGGGTATGGGACATCGCAGAACAAGCTCAAAGGGCCCATAGCCTTCAGACCAGGCGATGCGCAAACAACGACATGGTTGGATTATCTCCTTGGATTTCGGAAGTTGTTTCCATTCCTCTGGTAAAACTGCACTATCCCTTCAAGGAAGTCAAGTTAACGCTAAGATTCTTCTGTAGGCCTGCAGACTCCAAAGCACTCCAGATCCGTGCTATTTTCTGTCTATTCCTACTCATCCTCATGCGTCTGATTAACATCTTTGTCCCCCACCAGATGGGGGTTCTAGTGAAATCCCTTGGAAGAAGTGAAGGTAAACTTCGAATCCCCCACAAGGAACTTCTCTTCTACGTCCTTGCTCGAGGCCTTCAAGGCCAACAAGGCGTCATCGGAGCCTTCCGTGCCATTCTCTGGATCCCGATATCCCAATCCACATATCGCCGTCTGACATCCGCCGCGTTTCGCCATGTGCTCATGCTGTCGCTGGACTTCCACCTTAGCAAGCGGATTGGCGAAGTTATTAGCGCGTTAAGTAAGGGGAGTGCGCTGAACACTTTTCTGGATGGGTTTGTGTTTCAGCTGTTCCCTATGGTTGCCGATCTCTGGATTGCGGCCGTGTACTTTTTCGTTGAGTTCAATGCCCTGTATGCGCTGATGGTGATCGCGGTCACATGGTTCTACTTGTTTGTGACCATTTATATGGCCAAGTATCGCGGACGAGTTCGCCGAGATATGGCAATGCGAGAGCGCGAGATGGAGGCAGCAAAGTAGGAACCACCTTTTGATCTTGCGATCATACAGATCGACCGAACTGACAACCGCTAGGACCGACGCTCTCCTCTCCTACGAAACTGTTCATCAATCAGGCGCTGTCTCCATGGAGATCTCGCGGTTTAAACGCCTCATCACCGTCTTTCAAACCGCCGAGTACAACGTCTTCCTTTCACTCAACATTCTCAACGCCGTGCAAAACGGCGTCTTTACCATCGGTGTGCTAGCAGTTTGCTATCTCAATGCGTACGAGATTAGTGTTGATTTGGAGAACGTGAGCAAGTTCGTCACGTTGTTGACATACCTGGCGCAGCTGCAAGCGCCGCTGAGTTTCTTTGGAAGCTTCTATACACAGGTACAGAACAACTTGGTTGACGCGGAGAGAATGTTAGATCTTGTATGTGGTCCCGTCTATCTACAAGATTCAAGATCCGAGGCTGACTTGGTGCAAGTTCAAAGAGGAGCCTACCGTCGTCGATAAACCCGGGGTTCACAGTCTTCAAGCGTGTGACGGACGCATCACATTCTCCCACGTGACCTTTTCGTACAACGCCGCGCATACACCTGCTTTGGATGACGTCTCATTCGATCTCTTACCCGGCACATCAACCGCCATTGTTGGCGAAAGCGGGAGCGGAAAGTCCACTATCCTCAAACTATTATTCCGGTTCTACGACGTAGACTCGGGAAGCATTCGGTTGGATGGCATGGACATGCGCGATATCAAGATCGATGATTTGCGCCAGCATATCGGAGTGGTGCCGCAGGATACGATACTGTTCAATGACACGCTGATGTACAATTTGATGTACTCCAAGCCCGACGCCACCGAGGAAGAAGTCTATAACGCGTGTAAAGCTGCGAGTATTCATGACAAGATTCTCAATTTCCCGCATGGATATGACACAAATGTGGGTGAGCGGGGACTGAAGCTATCTGGTGGTGAAAAACAAAGGGTGAGTCAGAAATACCTTGTCTGTTGATAGACTGTGGTCTAAGATGATTTAGATTGCTATTGCGCGCACGTTTCTCCGTTCGCCGCGGATTCTGCTGCTCGACGAGGCTACGGCATCGCTGGATTCGCGCACCGAGAAGCAGATACAAGCTTCGTTGGAGGAAGTTTCGCAGGGGAGGACTACTATCACAATAGCGTACGTGTCTGGGTCTGACGGAATATAGATACTGCTAATAGATTCCTAGCCATCGTTTGTCGACCATAACGAAAGCGGACCAAATTCTCGTCATGCACCAAGGCAAAGTCGTGGAAAGGGGACGCCACGACGATCTACTAGCAAAACGAGGCGTGTACGCACAGATGTGGGACAAGCAGACCAAATCCGAGAAGGAGCATGCCGAAGGACAGTCAAATTCCTGACCTCAGTTCATACAGGTCTCTTTTCCATTCATTACCAACCAATCATACCATGCATATCATTCCCGCTTCGTGCACACGATCTGCCCCACAGGATGGCTAATCCAAACCTCCCGATCCCTCTCCCACCCCTGACCCTTATCTAACAGACTCAATTCATATCCCTTCACTAAGTGTACCAACAGTACCCTGAGTATCACATCCGCAACCCACTTGCCCAGACATTGCCGTGGGCCGAACCCAAAACGCCAGTACTGGTACCGAAACTCCTGCGGGGCTCTCTCCAAAAACCTTTCTGGACGGTAGGTCGATGAGTCTGAGCCCCAGAAAAGATGTCGCTGGTTCAGTGCGTACGAGTCAACGATGAAGTTTGTGTGAGCGGGAACACGGTATCCGCATACTACACGATCGGTGGGCGCCGCTTGGGCGACGGAAAATGCAGCGAGCGGCTTCAGGCGGGCGGACTCGGATATGCACGCGGCTAGAAACGTTTGCGATTTCAGAATGTACTCGTTCATCTCGTCGCTGCCTTGTTGAATATGGTTCAAGACTTCTTCGCGCAGCTTCGATTGCACCGCAGGGTACGCAGCTAGAAACACAAGGTTCCAGGATATGCCGCCGAGCGTGACGTCAAGGTTAGTGAAGAGCATTTCGTCAAGGGTCTGAAGAAGCTCGGGCCTAGACATGTCTCCCGATAGCATGCGCTGGTACATGGGGATCAGAGGTATATCTTTTTTGGATGCGAGTGCGGCGTCGTATGTCAGCTGATTAAAAGCGGTCCAGCGGGACTGGAAAGCGGCGAGTTCGCGGTTCGAAGGGAGAAACGGTATGTATTTGGACCAGGCGTAGCGGGACATACCTCCTTTGATGACGTACGTGTATAGATGTTCACGCTGCCTCGACAAGTCGGCTAGCTCCTCCTCCTCACTAGGCGAAAGCGCACCGTAGATGATTTCCGCGATGACCCAAAAGGGCAGCATCTTGAGGTCCTTCGCTGGATCAATGATGCCTTGAGCTAGCGTAGACGTGTGCAAGAGTGTTTGGAAGTGCTGGGCTGTACGCGCCTCGGCGATGGCGATTTGCGACTTGGACTGCGAGCGGAGAAATGCAGGTTCGCAGAACGTGCGTACGCGCTTCCACTCGTATTGGCTGATGAGTCCCACGCAGCGGCCGAGTAGTTGACTCATGAAGTAGCCAGAGCTGTTATTCTTCGCTTTGATATGTTTGTCTGAGTCTTTAAAGACAGTCTGGATGTCCTCGGGGCGGGTGAGTACGCTATGTTTCCCGTCAATATGGGAAATGATGTAGTGTTTATTTTTCTTGGTGTACCAACGCACATCTCAGGTGTCGTGCCTGACCAGATCCGGTAGATCGGACCATACAAAGCCTCCCATTTCATGCTGTTCTCCTGGCCGTGGAGGAACTTTTCTACATCTCCCTGCCCATTGGGAAATTGCCATGGGACTGTAGGAATGGATTTTTTGGATCCTTCGTCGAGCAACACTATATGATGTCGAAACAATAGCCATTGCTACTAAAGCGTTAGTGATGCGATTGTCTTGCGCGTTTGGGGACAGACGTTGATAGCGAAGGACGAGAAAATTTTCAGAATGGGGTTCAAACGTCGCCGAATTCTACTGTACACGAGGAGCAATACGGCCACCGACAGTACACATAACAGTGAATCTGCATTGGAGATTCCAGACATGGCCATATGAAAAGTTACAGTAGAAAGATAGAGTCCGGGAGCGTATGCACGTCTCACGATGATTTTTACCGGTCCAACCTGGTATGGCCCATGCGGCTAACAGTGACCCGAAATGTCGGTTGCCGGTCGATTTGAGAGTTGCTTTTGCCACCCGCACGCCGATACACCGTCTAATTCATGCTTGTCATCATCATGCATTCGAGGATGTTTGATTCTAGCCAATGAGAATAATTGCGGACGACAATATCTGTCACGGCGTTAAGCAAAATCGTACAGATAGCTCTAGTTATAGCCTAAAAGATATTGCACTGCAGCTTTAGCTTTGATAGAAAATACAATCTAGTGTCCATATGTTGGGCCCTTGTTCAAAACAGTCTGCACCGCTGGCCGCTCCAGCATCCTTTCTCCCCAGGCTCGAATATTCGGCCAATCCTCGACATCAACGCCTAAGAACTTGAACATCCACGGCATGGCAAAAGGAAAATAGGACAAATCGGCAATGGTAGGACGATCAGGCAGTGCTACATAGTCTTGCCCTGGTCTCTGTAAACGGGCTTCCATGATATCCCATTGTTTCAGCACGTTTTGGTGAAGCCTATAATATAAGCATGTGTACCATCAATAGCAAAAGGACAGTAATAACAGAAGCCCGTGTTCCATCAATAGGAAAAGGACAATAACATACTTTTGGACAACGTTCACAGGTGGATCTGGTTTGTCTCGACTCGGGTATCCTTTTAGGAAATACAGCCAGTACTTGGCAGTCGCACCAAGCCCTGCAGTCTGATAAGCAGTCCAGCTCAGGACAGCTGCCTTCTCCCAACATGTTCGTCCCGCCCATTGTCCATCGGTGTCGAACCGGTCAGCCAGGTATTGCAAGCATGCTGTGCTTTCGAAGACAACGACCTGTTGATGGGTCTCTGGGTCCTGGTCCCTCAAGGCCGGAACGTAGCGTTCCGGATGAATCTTGTAGTACCATTCATCTTTGGTATCAATGACGGAAATTACATGCGGACAACCGAGTTCTGCTGCCAGGATCAACGGCTTGATGTAGTTGATGTAACTTGTTTGGTCCGCTATTCAAGCGTAAATACTCTAAAACCGTTGCAAGCGTTGCTAGACTAATGTACCTTTGATAATGTAGAGGATCACGCGACCGTCGTACTTTGGGTCCCCCTGTACTACCTCGTTATTTGAACTCATGATGAAGGTTTGACGATGCACGATCTCTCGGAAACTTGCCTTTTTTACGTCTTCGGATAGAAGATGCAGTGTCTTATTTAGCTAATAAACTGAAACCTCCAAATGCACCGCCCGGGCGCCGAGTTTCGTGCTAAAAACATGTGACAGCAACCAATAGACGTCCGGGACCCCGCTTAATGCTATCTCCTCGGCGGCCTAGTTTCTGTCGCTGTCGGTGCTTAGGCTAGTGTATCGGCACAGGTGGAATCAGTATACTGGTTTGAGTCCGAAACCGTTCAGAGGCATATGGGAGTGCGTGGGCTACATGGTGATGATTTGTAGAAGTGTGATGTAAGATTGATTGTTCATGAGTACCGGAAGAGAGCTAGATAAACAAGCCTAGGTGGCTTGGCAGCCACCACCCTATCGGGTGTACCTGCCTCAACACATGGATTGCTCAAGTATATTGACTACCTATAGGCCTCGTACAAAAGGATAGTAAAAAGCTGCTAAATCTAGTTCAAACAGAAGATACAGCTATATAGAAAATCATGCTAGAGAGATAGCGAAAAACCAAGATTATGTCAACGGTGTAAGATAGCCAATACATAACCAAAATTGTTCGTAGGATTTAGGGAAAATATGGCTAGAATAAGAAGAAGAGCGCCACTAGTCGCGGATCCGAACCCTATCCGGCGCTAGAATTCTTAAGAATTTCCAATTCCCTAATTCACCCCTCCGGAAGGTATCCGGAAGGGCTGTGAATCAACAGCGGTGAGATGCCGGATAAGAATGAGGTCTGAATTAGACCCGATGCCGGGCACTGCGCCTCGTGAACCTCATCTGAAAACATGGGTTTCTGCGAATCACGTCTCAGCTCTTCAAGTCCAGAAGGAAAAAGGTGTGCAGCAGACTCACATATTTCTCGGCCCAAAACTCCAGCGTTCCATTCACATTATTCAAGTGAGTATCAAGCGGGAATTCCTGCCAAGCCCACTTCTGCTCCGCCCACCAGTTCCACGGCAAGATGCCCTCAAGGCCTTGCCTGACTTCTTTTTCGACCCAGAACTTGCGGCCTCCGTCGCCAATCTGCCAGCCGCGCATATCGTTGCCATTTCCTTTACCGCCGCCTTCGGTCAGGGTGACGGCTTTCCAGCCGTTGAGCGCCATCAGGCCGTCGCTGGAGGAAGACGGGCCGATGCAAAGGTTGAGGTCGATTCTTGAGGTTCGATATTGGCCGTTGATTTTCCTGCACTCGGCTGAGAGCCAGAGATGCTTGCCATCCTTTGTGAGCGTGATGTTTCTAGAGCTGTCTACGTAGCCCATGGCGGTGATATTTTATTGGAGCGTCGAAATAACGAAAATATAACGTGGCAAAGAAGATGATGTTTTCAACAGAGAGAAAGATTTCCTAGATATATCTGATCCATCTATATGCCACCGAAACAAGTACCTCATGACAACCGGCCGTTCCGACACATTCGCGTCCTCGAGCTGAACGCTGCATCAATTCGGCTTCGCCAGTACCGTTTACGAGAAGCGTTGGTGTATGTTAGGGATAGAAAAGTTCGCTTGCGTATTCGACCCATCGACCATCTTAGCTTCGGTTAGCGAAGAGACCTATTGGCCCGGCCTGCCCGTATGGCGTACACCACAAGCCCAGCCTTACTGGGCTGGGTGGATCGTGAAGCGAAATCCCATTCTAGACTCACGTAGTGTGATGCTCTGTCTGAAAATGGAGTCCTATGGCCGGAACGCGTGTAAGGATGATGGGTGACTCCATATTTGACGATTTAGCTCCGCGCAACATTTTTACCATGCTCGAAGAAGCACCTTCAATTTATGGTATCAAAACAATAAAAATCAGACCTTTGCAGCCTATCCGAATAAGGTGTCGATCCCTTTAGCAACATCCACAACCTCCTACTACCCGTCCCGCATACAGCTGTGTCTCTCCCACCATTGATTTCACCACTAGACCTACCCACACCTCCGTTTCGCCACCTATTCCTCGCATTACATCCAGAGGCCTAAATCAAACCTGTATCTACTTTTTCTTATATCCTCATTTACTCTATATCATACCCACTGCTTCTAATTTTCCAACTCCAATCTGATAGAATTCGCAACACAGCCAAACCCAAACCCAAACTCATCCCCAGACATACTCATCCAACACCTCCACCCCCTAGTCTAATCAAACCACCTATCTAAATCACACATACAATCCCTCTCCACCATTTTGCTGTGACGCTCAGAAGTGTACTCAAACCCTTCCTCGCAACCGCACACCTCTTACCTCTTACTCTTAACCATACCAATTTAACATCACACCTCTTCAGTCGCGAATTACACTTCCTTCCTCTTCAAATCCATCTTCCGCATCACACATCAACCATTTTGTAATCTCAGTCCCAAATTCCACCTCACCAGCCAGTTATCCAAACTCAAACCCACAGAACAGAACAAGATAACAGAAAACGTACCTAATCCAAACCCGGGCCTGACATCAAAGATAACCATCAAAAACGAACATACTCTGTTTTGTACTAATTCTTGCTCGTTTCAATCACCCAGCTTTATAAAATTCACATCCCTCCACCTTCCCAGCACTGCACTCACCTGCTTCCACCGCAATACAGTCTTATCCAATCCACCGCATTCACATCGCAAACCAATAAGCCCATTCTATCCACCAACCTCATTTCTCATTTCTCGTCTCTCATTCCCATTCCCTCTTTATCCTTTATCTCCATATTTTCCTTCCTAGATTTATTTCCTAGATAACAGAGAAAGAAGATGTGCGTAATGTAATGTAATGTAATATATGCCCTGCCCTTCCTACCTAACCCTTCTTAACCTGACCTACCTACCTACCGCATACACCAAGAAGAAGAGAAGAAGATACGCATTGCCACACGCACACCCTCCTTCCACCCAACCTAACCCCGCGTACACTCACTCGCCGAAACATCTACATCCGGGCTTGAAGATCCGGTGAGGTGACATCCCACTCAGTACACACGAGTTGAGTTCAGAATTCACAAGACTGCATATCTAATACACACACACACACAAACATACGTGCATACGTGCATACGAAAACGAGACGAGGTACATGACAAGCCTGCATAAGCCTGCATAAGCCTGCACAAAGAGACGGAGAGAAAGAGAGAGGTAAAATGTATCATATCCCATCGACATAAGATATAAAACGCCACAAACACCACGCTCATTCCTTGCCATTGCCAACGCAAAAAAAAAAAAAAAGCAATCCCAATCCCAACCCAACCTTAAACTCCCCACCCCTCTATTCTCCCTTCTTCCCCTCTCCTCTTCCCCTTCTCCCACCCCCTAACCCCTAATCATCAACACGCTCAATTCAATCATCAGCAGGTTCAACCCTAACCAAAACCTCCTCGAGAAACCCCTCTAGGAACCCCTCAACCTCGCCCCCCATCCCCACCCCCCCGCGACAATCCCACTCATCCAACTCCCGAAACGCCTTCTTAAGCTCCCCAACCAACCTCTTAACATGCTCATGACATTCCCCCCTCCTCTTTTTCTGCTCGACGAAAGCGTGCAAATCGCGCGGCGCGAGCGCGGCCTCCTGTTTGTTTTTGAGAGAGAGGTGGTATGTGCGGCGGGAGAGGGCTGCTTCGAGCGCGGGGAGGACGACCCCTGAGAGGGCGGTGATTTCGGGGGCGGTGGAGGAAGACGAGGGGGAGGAGGGAGACGCGGGGGGTTGGGGCTTGGGGCGGCCGAAGGAGTTGCGGGAGAGGGGGGAGGGTTTGGGCGCGAGGGGCGTGGCGGGGAGAGGGTGTGAGGGCGTATGTGCGCCGGTTAGTTTGTTCCAGTCGGTTACTAGGGGGCCGCCGAAGGGGTCGTAGGATGATGATGAGCCTGGTCGAGAGGGTGATGTCGAGGTGGACGATTGCTGTGATGGCGCTGTGGGCTTCTGGTTTGTGAGCTGTGGGAGTGGCTGTTGACCTGAGAGCGGAGGGAGTGGCTTCTGAGCCTGAGACGGCCGCGGGTTCTGATTTTGGTTCTGCACCGGGCTCGGTGGCTGAGGTTGGCTCGCGGATGCGGCGTTCCTTGGTGATTGCGACTGGCCGCCCCGATAAGGTGGAATCTCTGGGATCGTCATTTGTGGGAGTACAGAAACGCGCGGTGGTGTCGGATCTCGCTGTGGTGTCATCTCCATGCCAGCCATGTCTTCTGCGATCGAGCGCTGTAGGTATTCGTCGTAGTCTCGAGCAAGCGGTGTTTGTCGTCGAGGCTGGGCAGGTTGTTTCGTGGGTGTGACGAGTCCCCGGCTCAGAGGATGCGGCGAGAACACTGCAGGCACTGGTGATTTGCGTGCTTCTTGTGCCGTCGGCGGCGGGAGTGGCGGGATCGACCTTTTCTCTGGAGACGGCGGCAAGGGAATCCGTGCAGCAGTCTTCAACGAGTTCATCGGTGAAGTTGGAATATCAAGCTTTGCTAGACGCTTCGTTGGAGATGGCGGCGGACTCGGTCGGACAGTATCATCTCCGTAGTAGTTCTCGTCTCCATAGGCACCTCGCTGACCTTGGAGAGGTTTTCTTTGGGGCGAAGCCTGCCTAGCGTTCGCACCGGACTCGTTCATGGGCTTTAACACGTTGCCCCTCTGGTTGTTGATAGGACGGACAGTACCGAAATCCCACAGCTCTTCATTGACGGGCTCCCTCCTTTTCTGAGGCGTGTCTTCATCTTCCGAATCAGCCTGCTTAGGATGACGAGCCTGGTATTCTTGGTGACGGAAGATGAGCTCCTGCAACTTTGACGGCTTTCCCGCTTTCCGGATAAAGCCCGATTGAAGCAGCTGCTTTGCCGACGGTCGCTCTTTGGGGTCCTTCCTCAGGCAGAGATTCACAAACTCTTTGAATTGCGGAGTAAAGTTTCCGGACAACTGCGGCGACGGGTTCTTTGGGATCAGGAAAAGTACCTTCATAGGATGTATGTCTGCATATGGAGGTTCGCCCTGTGCGAGTTCGAGTGCGGTGATGCCCAGCGACCAGATGTCGGCTTTGTGGTCGTATCCAGACTGCTTGATCACTTCCGGGGCCATCCAGAACGGGGTACCAACGAATGTGTTCTTCTTCGTCATTGTCGCTGAGAGCTGCCCTGAGACGCCGAAATCAGCCAGTTTGACCTGTCCGTTGGAACCAACGAGGATATTCGCAGCTGCATACTCATTAGCATCGTCCCCAACATCGAATAGTCTGACTCGCCCTTGATATCCCGATGCAGCTTATTATCCTCATGCAGATAGCAAAGCCCCATAAGCAGTTCCTTAAGTATAACCGCAATCTCGCTCTCATCAATAGAACCAGGCCTCATCAAGTCGGCGCAGCTCCCACCCGAGCAAAACTCCATAACAATCCAGAGCTCGGTATTATGCAGATACGAACCATAATACTTGGTGACATACGGCGAGTGCATATTGGAGAGGATAGAAATCTCGCTGATGATATCGTCGACCTCATCTTCGGCATTCTCGACGTCGATGATCTTGATCGCAACAAGCTGGCCGGTCCGTCGGTCGATCCTGCGGGAGATCAGCGAGGTATACGAGCACCATGGTTGCGCCGCACATACCCTTTGTATACTTTCCCGAAGCTGCCTCCGCCTACGTGTCGTCAGCGTGGCCCCAGCAGCGCATCCTGCACGTCCGCCTACCTATGCATTGCTGTTTCGTGTACAGCGTCGTGGGGTCCACCGAACCGCTCACCGTAAACGCCTCGGCCATATTTCTCCCAGATCCTCAGCGACTGCACAGATCCCAGCGAGAGCCAACCCAAAAGTGTATGTGTCTGCGCGCTTGCGGAGAGGGCGGTGGCAGGGTGCGATTCGTGTCGAGAGGAAAGGTCGGTGTATGCGGGGCAGGCGAAGCCGCAACGGGAGAACAGGCGACACGGTTGGGGACAGCTTCAACCGTATATGCGACCGGGCAGACGAAGGCGCGTGTTTGTCTGCGGGAGGGCAAACCGTGAAACAGCGGCGAGGGTGTCGCTGGAGTGAAAGTTAGCAAGCGCCCTCGGCGGCAATTGCATTCCACGAATGTACTCGCTCACCCTGCCGAAAGAGAAAAGAAAGCTGCGCCTACAGGGCCAGTCGGTGGGCAAGTGAGCTAGATCGCGGCCAAAGCGTTTCTACCCAGACAAAGAGCTGCTTTGCTGAGGGTGCGGCGGTTCCAAGGTACGGCGGTGTTTACGACAACAAAGATGGCGGCGGCAACCAGGCGTTTCACTCGTCAGAAGCGACGTCAACACCAAGACGTCTGGACGAATGGCGGTGGGGACGTCGGTATGCCGGTGACGCTGGTGATGTCCGTGGAGGGAGCTGCCAGCTTGGGCACGGCCTGTTTACCTTCGGTTGTTGTCAAGGATGGGCTGCCATGTTACGGCGCGTCTGCGGAGACGAGACCGGGGTACAGCGCGAGCTGAGCGTCCAAGCCGTTGCGACCATGACGCGGTAATTTCGCTCGCTTTGAACCGGCATTGGAATACAGAGCTCGATGCAGTAGAGCTCGACATGGCATTGTCAAGAACCAATGGCCCGCGTTGCACAACAGCTTTGCTGTCGGAGATTTGGTGGGATGGCGGGGTATCGATTCGCTGAGAGAGCCCCTGTGGCTTCTGCACTTGCGCCCACCTTTTCTTTGTCGGCGAACCACGTCTCAAACACCCTCCATGTACAAATGGGCTAAGCATCGACTGCGGAAAGAAATAGTTTTGATTAGAGATAGATCGAATGAGGCTGACGGCAGTTATCCCATTCATACGTACACCAACCATATACCGTTGCCACCCTATCTTCCATTGCCCCCCCATAAGGTATCACCCAAAAGAAACTTAGCAATCCTAAAACCCATCATCAATCTAGCAAATCGCCGGCAGAGGACGCTCCGAGCTAGTCTGTACATGCTCGTCGACGTCTCACGCCAGACCCTATCCCTTCCAACCCAAAAAAACGCAGAAAAGTGACGCTAAAAATACAAGGGGTGAGATCGTAAACCAGATGACCAGCCTAACACCACCACAAAAAACTCGTTTCCAGTGTACGAGTGCCGGTAGCATACGGCAGGGCTCATCGATGGTTCGATCCAGGTCTACCTATTCTTGTTGCCGTACCGAGGCCGCGAAGGAGGCTGTTTGAAATCACCCAAAACCCGTCTGAACCGGTATCGTGCCAGATACCCCCAACTCCATGAAGTTGACGAAGCTTCTTTCGTGCCGAACAAGACACCTCCCGACGCCTATCGCTGAAATGAATCGCCCAAGTAGCTTTTTGGTGCGTGATATGGATGCCTGTTATCGCGAGGTGTTCGTACTGATACAATCGTAATTACGCGCCAATCGATTTCGGACAAGGGTATCACGCAATTGATCCTACTGTTGCTGCGTGTTGTGTGCGTGTTGTTGGGCAAGCTGGGCCCGGAGAGTGGTAACTTCAGTCTGCAGCGTAGTCATCTTGGACTCATGCTCTTGTGCCATCTTCGCCATGCGGGCTTCCATGTCCCGCACATATTGCCACATGTCGATTCCCTGGTTGCCCATGACTTCACGCATGCTGCCACCGCTGCCTGCGCCGTGACTTGAGACGCTGCTAGGCTGCGAACCAGATCCTGGCACCTGCTGATGCTGGAGCATGCTGGGGCCGTTTTTGCCGCCCTGCGAGCCCTGCTTCGGTAGCATGCTGGGAGCTAGCCCAGGAAGCGGAGGTAGATGAGGGCCGTTGTTGCCCTGCGGAGGTGCCATACCCATCGAAGGCGACCCTCGAGCGCGTTGGAAGTTGGGATGGATGTTGGGCGAGCGCGAGCCTCCCATGCTACCATCGTGCGTGCCGAGACGGTGTTGGTCTTGCTGCCCTGGTGAAAGCGGTTTGGGGCTTTCCGTCATCGGGGGACCTCCCTGGCTGAACATGTTCGCTTGACTCGCCGTGTAGTGCAGGTTCGAAAGGCTACCGGGAGCTAGTTTGGGCGAAATGTTAGTCGACTGGTTGCCTGAAGGACCACCGGACCCAGGTGGGTATAGATTGTTCCCAGCGTACTGAGTACGATTTGCAGCAAGAGGCGGATAGGTGCTAGAGTGCTGACGATACGAACCTTGCGTAGAGTTCCCCGTGTTTTGCCTCTTACGCGCCGGCTCACTGACGCGCCGCCCATCGTCATCTTCTTCCCCTTCGCCGTCGTGCTCGCCGCCGTGGTACATGACGCCATCCATGGCTTCGTCCCCCTTGCCATCCATGTCATCGTTGTCGATTCCAAAGCTAGACCGGCGACCGGCGCACCCGCCTTGTCCCTTGTTGTGTCGGGCCAATGCATCTCCACGAGCGAAGCGGCGGCCGCACTTGGGGCACGTATGGGGGCGTTCTCCGGTGTGGAGCTTCGTGTGGCGCTTCAAATCGTGGAGACGCCGGAAACGAGCCTGGCAAGTGGGGCATTCGTACGGCTTCTCTTGGCTGTGCGTGAGAAGGTGGCTCTTCAAGTTGTGGTGTCGCGTGAAGTCGGTCGCGCAGTACGGGCACTTGTGGCGCTTAGCCGAGGGCGACTTTGGGCTGTTTTGGTAGCCAGGCAAGCTCATCTGGCGTGTCGGCGCGCGGGGGTCGTGCTCCGGCTGCAGCGGGCCGGGGAAGGTGAAGGCACGATTACCGGGGTTCTCGTTCGGGTTGGGTGCAATGTGCTGGTGGTGCTGTTGCGGTTGGGGTGGTGGTTGATGCTGGGGCGCGCTTTCCATGTTGATCTGGGGCGTGGAGCCTTCCATGGCAGGCGCGGGCGGGGCGCTAGTGGAATCGTTTGAGCCGAAGCTGGAGAGGCTCACGGGGCTCGTCTGCATGTTGTCTCCCGTCACACCACCCGCCTCGGGGATGACCAGCGCCTTCTGGGCCTTTTCTATCGGGCCGTTCATGTGCGCTGGCGGGTCCTTGTGGTTGTTCACGGCGGATTGGGCGGTGCCGATGAGGCTCTGCACGACGGCGTGCGCGGGATTGGGACTTGACTGACGCAGCAGCTGCTGTTGCCGTCGCCGTTCGTCCTCGAGCGCAGCGGCGCCGGTGAGCGGCTGCGGCGAGCGTCTTGGCGAGAGACCCCGCGGGGACTTTGTGAGGTGGGTGCCAAAGGTCGCGCCGGCGTGCGAATTGGGCGTGGCAGCGCGGTTTGGCACGGGGAAGGGGCCGGTGTGCGTGGGCGTGATGGCTCGAGTTGACGCAGCCATGGGTTACAGAGTGGGTGTTGCGAGCGGTATGTGGTTGATCCTTGCTTCCGTGTTAGCGACGCAGCCGCGTGGTTGAAACATTGCCATGGCATGGCGGAGGTTGGCACCCACAGACACACCGACACACGTACCTTGGGAGAGCAGTCGTTGCAGGCTGCGCGGTGCTGAGGGCGGTGGCAGGTTCAGCCAATGCGCATGGCAGCGATGGCGGCGGGAGCGAGGACCAGAGGAGAGGCGCGTTGGAGCGAGCCAGCTTTTCGCGACGGGGCCAGGGTAGGCGTCGCAAAGGTGCAGGGCGTGCGGGTGCAGGCACGGGGCGGAAGCAGGGCCAGCGAGCGACTCGACGGATGTCGCGCAGCGGGAATGCAATGCAGGCGAGGGGCGCTCGAGGGTGGTGCGTCGACGCGGACGACGGTCGCGATGCGACGGGCAGAGGCAGCAGCAGGCGGGCAGGCAGGCAGGCAGGCCGAGGGAGGAGGAGCAGTGGCAGGGTGCGGCGCAGTGAGGCTGTGAAGAGCTGAGCGGGCGATTAGCGGCAGCGGAGTGGAGGCGCTAGGCGGGCCTGGTGGCAGGCTCGGTGGCGGCTGCGGAGGGCGCTGGGGCGGCTCAGGCGAGACAGCGCGGGCAACGGCTCGGATGGGCAGAGGGCAGCACGCGGCGACGAGGACGGGGAGGAGGAGGAGGAGGAGGTGCGGTGGTGCTGGCTTGGGCGAGGGCTGGTGCTGGTGCCGATGACGAGCAATGTGGCTGGACGCGGCGGGCTTAGTGCGATTCGCACTCACTCGGCGTCGGTGCCGGCGCTGGGGCGTGCTGCGGGAGCAATTTGGCCCGGACAGAGCGGCAGCCTCACACGCGGCCTTTCACACGCAGCGCGCCACACCTGTCGCATCCTCGAACCGCCGTTGCTGCGTCGCCGGCATCCAGAATCGCCCGCATGCTCGCCGTGGCGCAGCGCTCCATCGCCCGATGGCGCCTAGAACAGCGCCGCCAGCCAATGCCACGCCCGCCCGGCCAGCTGCCACACCACCTGACGTAGCCTCTCCCTGCGCGCCACACACGCCCATCTTGCCTCTGCCCGGCCACCACCAAGCAGGTTTTGCCGCCCTCCCGAGCAGATTCTGCTCACCGTCGGTCTGGGCGAGACACTGCTACCAAGCTCGCAGCCACCACCAGTTCCCGAGCACCCACGCCGCCCTCCCTCAGCCATGTGCCCTCTGGCAAGCCGCCGGCACCAACTGCCCATAGCCTCGACCCTAGCCAGCACCAAGTAACCGATAGACACGCGATCGTCAGGTACCGCCCGAACACACGCCTACGCTGTTTCATCTCTGCCATTCCACGATTCTTCCACGCACATTCCATCCAGCCAGCCAGCCAGCCCTTCGCAAAACACAAGCAGCCAAGCCTCGGTGGTGCACCGCCGCACACCACTCTCACACACACATACTCTCTCTCTCTCTCACCCCACGATGTGACCTCGATATCGATAGCAAGCCACACTCACGCGTGACGCTGCACTGCAGCCTGCAACCCCTCCGCAAGCAGCCGAACTTCCGTCCGCGAGCCGCGCCTTCCATGTCGCGTCTCTGAGGCACGCACCCAGCAAACCATCCCAATCAATCAATCAATCCATCCATGCCCATCTCATCTCCACAGCATAGCACCACAGAACACCCCATGCCCATCCACACCACAACCCTCACACAAAACAACCCACAAAAGACTCCCGCGCTGGTCTACCGCACGTGTGTATCCCCGCCAAGCCCAAGACCTTCCCATACACCACCATTCCGGCCCGACAACCTAACGTCCTCTTACGTGGCGCCCACAGTCAGCCAGATCCAGCACACATAAGGCCACCCACATACGCCTCCTCCCCTTGCACTCGCACTTGCAAAACCACACCAACAACGGCTATCGGCCTACTTGCAGAAACGGCTTTGATAGCGCGGTAGTGTGTGATGTGATGTGTGTGATGTGTGTGGTCTACCGGTAGGTAGGTAGGTGGGTGAGTGGGTTGGTTGGTTGGGCTAGAGAAAGATGAGTGAGTGCATTGGTTGGTCAGTCCAAGGGTAAGTGGGTCCCGTGCCACACCGATGCGATGTCTGCGTGCCTGTGCCTGTGCCTGTGCCTGTGCCTGTGCCTGTGCCTGTGGCGTTTTTACTAGCGGTGTAGAAGCTCTGGGTCGGGTCGGGTGAGTTTCTTTCCTTTCCTTTTCTCGAGAAAAAAAAGGAATCTAGAGAGAGGGCGGCTAGAGTGCTCGCTCGCTCGCTTGCTTGACGAGCGCGAGATTTGCGCGGGGAGAAAATCTGATGCGTGGCGTGTGGCGTTGCGTGTGGCGCTCGCGTGGCGTTTGTTGCTGAGATGAGATGATGGTGTGGCGTGGCGTGGCGTTGGAGATCGTGAATGGAACAGGCAAGTATTGCCATTGCTGCAAGCGCGTCGGGTTGGAAGCGAGGCTGGTTCGTTCGTCTGCCGGCGTACGTAGAGCGTATCCATGCTGTGAGAAGGCCGGGAAGATCTCAGATCGGTTTCCGCTCGGGTGGGTGTATAGTCCTTGCCCGGCAAGGTGTAGCTTGATATTGCTTGTGAGTGAGCTTCCTGGTCGCTGACTGTTTGTGTCTCTATCGTACTCTCACTGTCGACGGCAGGATCGCTGGGTACTTTGGTCGGTGAGGTCTTCGTTTGCTATACCACATCAAAGATAGTCATCGTAAGACTGCCTAGGTACGCCCAGTGATGCGTCAGGTACGGGTATATACTCTATATGCATTATCTAGAATTGCTTTTGTTTTACAAACATTTGGCATGGGTCTAAGTACACAAATAGATGGATCAAAATAAAAAAGAAGTGATTCCTCTAGGAATTGGCACAACTATATATATTTTATAACCTTGACGCTGCGCTTGAACGGGACGTTGCAGCTAGTGTAGATGATGACGGTCTGTCTGCTTGTCGAATCCTCGCGAAGCCTAGTCGCGCTGGTCCTCCAATTTACGTAGAGTTGACTAAGTGCCCTATGTGCTCGCTGAATTGGATTGTATTAGTGAATCGCGAAGATACACGGACCTCTATCACCCGCGCGCCTTGGTGGAACAAACGTCGAACCCTGGCCGTCGTGCATGCCATAACTGGCTGGGTCGTCAAGCGGTGCGACCTCATAACGACAGCCGTCACTCGATTAGCTCTTTCCTGTTTGCACTCTCACCCCACACCTTGTTCGATTACCTGTGACTCTTTTCTTCGCCCTGCTCATAAAGAACAGCCAGATTACGCTGCAAAAGACATGGAACTCGTGAAACGCCTTGCGGCCCTAAAGCCCACCATCGAGGAGATGCTCGCCGTTAGCGGCTGTGCTGGCATGACCTACGGGGTTATTCATCGCGGCCATATGGTGCACACCCAGAGCTTTGGATATCGCAACGTGGATGAAAAATTACCAGTAAATGAGGATACAGTCTTTCAAGTCGCATCTCTGACAAAGAACATGCTCGCTGCGGCAGTCGGCATGCTTGTTGAAGAGGGAAAACTACGTTGGGACACGCCGATTAAAGATATCCTTCCTCAGTGGGATATTCGGGATCCTGTTGTCCACAACCTGACTACTATAACCGACTGTCTAGCGCACAGAACCGGCTTACAGATGAACAACTACTGGCTTGAGAGCAATAACAACATCATCATTCCCTCTTCGGACAGCATGAAGCTCATCAATGGCCTTGAGCCTGTCTACCCAACCAATACAACAATCTTGGCTACGAGATTATCGGACATGTCATTCGCCAAGTATCCGGGCGATCCTGGAACGACACTCTTCAATCCCGTCTTTTTGACACTCTTGGAATGAGTCGCACCGGGACACACCAAGGGTTCGCTGGATCTGATAACGAGTCCAAAGCATACGGAGCATTAAGCAATGGGACTCCTGTGCGTATCGGCGACGCGCAGATCGGCGACAATACCGTAGCAGGCTCCGGTGGTGGAGTACGAAGTACCCTGACCGACATGCTCAAGTTAACGAAAGCCTGGCTTTCTGCTGCTCAACATCAATTCGAAAATCGTGTCACTAGTACGCCAGACTCGCCTTTGAAGCAAGTGGGACACATTATGTCTACCCAAATCCCCATTACGTCGCCATCCTATCATGAAACCTCCTACGCTATGGGATTTGCTAGAACGCAGCTTCTGGGGCCTTTAGGCGCAATTGGTCTCAATGGTATGTGGCTTCCGGATCCCCCAGGTGCACCGAAAGGCTTTCCAATTGTTGGCAAATCCGGTCCATCACAACTGGTTGTATACCACCAGGGCAGCAACCCTAGAACGCTTGCAGCATATAATCTCCTACCCGAGTCACAGAGCGCAGTGATTGTCTTGTCGAACACTTTAGCCCTTGTCGACATTGCTGATTGGGTGGGCCAGCTTGTCCTAGAAGCTGTAATCGACGAACCACAAAAGAACGACTATTTGCAGATAACCAAGGACACAGTCAGTCGGGCATTGGCCTGGTACCCGAGTGTACACAAGGAGCTTCTAGAAAATCGACATTCGAAAGCACCACGAGAGCTGCCATACTATATTGGAGTGTACTGGAATAGTGTCCGCACTGTCCATCTCGACATCTCCCTGACAGATGGACATATCAATTTGGTGTTTCAAGGACTTCCGGACGAAGTTTGGCCGCTACGTCACTGGAGCGAGGACATATTCACGTGGCTACCGGACTCCCGCGATATGCTTGCGAGCCGAGGACGGTTTACTTTTCAAAGTCCAAACTACTACAAAATTAAGTTCGGTGTTAGTGAAGACGGAGTAGTTGAAGATTTGACTTGGGTCCACGAAGGCTGGAACAATCCTGAAGGGGAAATATTCTATAGGGTAGACTCAAAATCATAGCAGCTTAGCACGGTAGAAAAAATACTATGAGTAAACCCGCCACCAACTATACACACGTCTACGACACTGAGTCAATTCTAGATGAATTGGAGGACCAGGATGATATGACCAGCGCGACTAGGCATGCCCTGAAATACAGATTGAACAAGCAGTTACGCTGAATTGTAAACCTTCTAGCAGTGAACAAGCCCTTGCTGCAGTTCTAGCTACGTTCAATGTATCCAAATGACAGCTACTCCTAAATCCCTCCAATCTACCACCCATCAATCCTCACTCCGAACTCTACGTTGTTTTTTGGATGCAAAAAACATAAAAAGAAATGCATCTTCCGGGAGTCGCATTCACACAGCAACAGCAAGAGCTTTGCAAATCTTCGAAGCATCTTCCCAGACAAGTTTCATAGCCAAGCTTTCACAGTATACTCAAAAAGGACTTTTGAACAGCGGAACGCGTGAATCTCATACATTGTCTTCCCTCGTTAAATGTCGAATGACCTAATGTACCTATTTCGTAGAAGATATCCCACTCGAACAACACCCCAGCTTTCCATGCAGATGGCAGAAGAAACATATCAGATATCCTTTATAAGCCCCTCATGACTATGATGCTGGCTCTACTCCATAACATTCTGCTTCCCCTTGCCTGTGTAACTTAGTCCCGCTTCTGAGTGATCATCAAAAGTGCTTTCCGATGGCTGACTATATGTTTCTCCTGCGTCGTCCTCGTACTCATCACCACTATCGACAGCAGAATCACCAAACCCTTCAAAGTCAGTGAGGTCTTCATCTACTAGTCCATCCCACAGCTGTTCGTTGTGAGTGTCCCTAGGTACAATTAGCAGTGCGTCAGTCAATTTAGGCGTGGGTATATACTCAATATGGTGTATGAGCTTGGCGGTGCCCTTGAATGAGCAACGGCAACCAGGGCATACGATGACGGTTTCCTTGTCGAGTCCATCTATCTTCAGAGCACGGCGGAGTTGAGCCTTGCGAGTATGTGCACCTCCATTCATATGCTTGTTCAGTAAGTACCGGGTGTATCGTTTCTGCTTGGCTTTTGCGTCTATAGTTGGATCCGTCTGGCATCGAGGACAGACAAGGTTGGACTGCGGAACTACAGACTCTTTCTGGAACCGGAGTGAGTAAATGGTACAAAGACCATAGCAGGCATACGAACCTTGTTGATCCACTTCATAATGAAGTTGTGACGAACTTGCCAGTACTCTTGGGTCGGGTTCCACTGTTCGTTCTGCTCTTTGCTACCTCCAATCTGGACATGCACAGTGTCTTCGAGACTATAATCAAGGTCAGCTTTGAAAATTCCTTTTTGCATAGTTGATGGGCGACAAACTCCTCCCAGCACTCTGGCTCCTGGCGCCCACCGAGGTTCTGATCTTCGAGGATGTTTTCGTCAACTCCCATGCCTATGCCGGCATCATGTGCTTCATCGGAGTTGCTCTGTGAGTCGTCGTCCCCATCATCGATATACAATTCCTCTTCTAGCATCGAAGTTCCCAGACGGGGTATGTCTGCTTCTTTAGCTGGCTTAGGGAGTTGAAGGCCCTTTCCGCCCAGCGGTCGTCGGGCTTGCATCAAACTCTCTTTCTTGATCGCCTTGTGCTTTGCCTTCAGCTCTTCTCGGAACTCTTTTTGGAGTCGGTGCCGCAGAGTTTTATACGTGGCTTTACGATGCTTCAGGTGCTCATGGAGCTTCGTATCCAGCTCTCTCAGGTTGTATCGGGAAAGAAAATAAGCATATTTGGCTCCCTTTCGGGAAGAGAATCCATGGGGAATAATTTCGGAGATCGGGATATGGCCACTCCTTTGCAACGCCACGAGCTCCACTTCGATCTCGTCATAGATTTCCTTGAGCTGTACCTCAATCTGAATGTACTCTTCAGATTCGGTAAGGCGTTCTTTGACGTTCGCATCGATATGTTCTCTCAGATTTGGACTCTCACCTTCAGCCGGGTGCCACATAGCCATGTGCTTCTGAGAAAAGAACTCTCGGAGCTCTTCTCGTGTCATCTCATTCCCGGTCACCATGTTATCGTCTCCTTTCGGCATTCTGAAAGTATTCATGTCTAAATCGCCGAAACCTATATTGTCGTAGTAAATTATCGTATTCCCGGTAGGTTTATGACCAGCGAGGTCTTTGGTAACCTCGGTGCCCTCTCTTCGACGCGTCTCGATGATCGCCGTTCGTCTGAGGGAGTAGTATGTGTTCCTTTCAAACAGACCGACGCTAGTGCAGAGGACAGACAGTTTGGCATTGAGGGCTTTTAAGTTCATTGGTTTGTCTGGGATTATCGTACCAGCTTGCGTAGCAGCGACAAAAACCTGTATCGTGTGAGTCTTGCCAAAAGCGCTTTTCAGAACCAGCTTACCGCTTGCTTGGCGATCTCGGGGTTCGTCTCCAGTATCACCTCGTTACCAACACCTGCGAGAATCTCGTCGATTGATTTGACAAACAATCCTCGCTCATAAGCCAAGCCCAGGAGAATAATTGATAGATCGAACTCAAGTCGCTCCGCGATCGTAGGTAGGAAAACGAAGGTACGTGTAGGATCACGAGTGTTGCTCTCGAGAATGGGGTTGCGATACCCTTTGTGGTACTTAAATGTTATTCGCACTGCGATGCCACCTTTCGTGTACACAAACTGGACATCTGACCAACGAAGCGTCTCATCCCTCTGGCGAACCTTACCAGATATTCCTATATTTAATGTCAGTATTGCTTCATGTGGTAGCATGTATAGAACATGGGCTGCGTTCAATTGCGGTGAACCAACCCAAAACAGCTTTCGGGTCAAGGGATCAAACACCTTCAAATAGGCTGTATACATACCTAGCGATGCTCCTTGCTCATATCCTTGTCCAACGGTAAAAGAACCTGGGCGGGCGGCGGTAGCCCACGTTAAGAGCATCGCAGCCCAATGCTGCTTCAAGTTCGCCACACCATACTTCTGATCCATGATGAACTGAAAGATTATGGCCAGCTCACCGTCGGCTAGGTTGTTTTTAGCCCAGTGTTTAGTGCCAAGAGCTTCGTTGACCGCTAGGAAATGGATGTGTCTCGTCGTTTCTGTGTGCCACTTTTGCCATATGAGGTGGAAATCGTCTACCAAGCAGGATGCCCACCAGTAAATAGCATGCTTGTACCCTAAAGAGGCATTAGTCGCCGGCGAAAGGACCTTTTGGGCTATAGAACCCTATGAATCAGTTCACAATGAGCGAACGTACCGTACAAGGTCCCGACTTGGAGCTTCGGCTGAAATTTGCCTTTAGATATCTTCCAGGTGATAAGTATACTGTTCCCATGTGCAGAATGAAACTGCGGAGAGACTCACATTCACGATACCTTCGAGAAACTCCTTGGTGCGATCAATAAAAATTGTGGAGCTCCACATATCTTGCACTTCAAGACCCGGGTAGTTGGTCTCCATGAAAACTTCATATTGTGCTCGAGCTTGTTCTCGCTTCTTGCCTATGTTTATGTTAGCAGACTCAGTCAAATGTGAACTGTCGGGTTCGAACCCCATCGCAGTGTCAGAAAGCGCTTCTTCAGCAGCATGTGGAGGCGGATGAAACAGAGTAGAGCATCGCTACGGAATAATGGGCATGCAGGAAAACATATCAGGGTAATACATACGTGTTGATGGCGCTGAACTGTCAAAGTATTTTGAGATCTGCGCGTTCTTGCGGATCTGTGCAGTCTTTTCCTTGTCTGCAGCCAAGCGTGTGAAGCCTGCCGTAACACGCTTGGCGACTTTAGCACGTGGTGGAGGTTGGCCTAAGCGCAGAGAAGTTGCCATAGTGAAGTCAGCAAGCCTGTTGCAGGCGTCAAGGCCGTAGAAACACGGTGGAGGGAGGGGTAGCGTAGGTGACGGAATGGGTGGTTTATAGATGGAGGTCAAGCATCGCGAGAATCAGGCGAGAGAAGATGCCCCACTTTCCGTGAGAGCAAATGTTCTCGCTGGCCGTGCAAGCAAATGTTCTCGCTAGCCGTGCGAGCAAATGTTCTCGCTTGCCACAAGAGAAGACGCTCACTTACCGCGAGCGCCGCCGCCCCACTTTTTTTCCGGACGGCAACAAACGGAGCCACACCTCCACCACGACCTTCTCTGATTTTTGAGATCATTTGAATCGAAATCATCGTGTCTATTTGGATAAACCGGAGTCGGTCGAACTCGCACCGTCAGCTGCATTGTCTTACGCCCCAAAGCGCTTTTATGAAATCATAGGCGATGGCGGGTAGTCAAACGCACCCAGACGATTTCGATGGGCTGCTCAACCCTCAAATGAGGGAGATCCTTAGTAAATGCCATCTCTCGTGAATTCGGATTACGCGTATTCAGTTTTCATCTCTTGTAGGCAGCAAGTCGTTGAAGACCAGCGGCAACAAACCGGCGCTCAAGTCGCGGTATCGAGCTTGGTACAATAGCCAGAACACCGGTAGCTCGTCAAGCCACTCTGTAACTCCTGTAACAACCGAAATTTCCATGGCAAGCCCATCCACAGTCGTAGATCCTTCTGCAGCGGCAGATGACTCTACATTGATCCCTGCGACGGAACCAGCAGCTGTCGAATCCCCATTTGTGACAGTGCTGGACACGGCCAACCAAGTCGGAACGATGTCTATGTTCCGTCGACTGTTCGTTTCTCCTAATGAAAGGGTCTCGACCGTGACACTAGATTGCCTGAAGAACCTCAGGTATACACCTGGCGAGAAGTACAAGAAGAAGACTGGAAAGGACCTTTGCAGCATCCTTCAGCCAGTGGCTAAGTTTGTTAACGTATTTTTAAGGTCCCTCCAACAGGTCCAGCTCACATCGGAAGCGGGCGAGAACGAGACTGCAGCAAGAACCTATCTTAGAGAGGCACTTCCAGAAATCGCAGCGTCTCAAGAGCTTAGCCATTTTTTTGCAGGCTGGGGTGTGGAAGTTGACTCAGAGGGCAACGCTTCCACAGAAGACAACACTAGACCCACGGAATACGAGACACAATTGGACATGGCCATAAGCAACTCGATTGTCACTGCGGAAGCAGAGGCCCAATGGCGCGAAGTCTTAAAGCCCCCACACCCCGACGTCGACCCGGGCGAGAAGGACGAGCAGCACCGAAAAGCACTTTTAAGAAAACTAGACATCATAAATACTGCTCTCCATCACCGTCTTGTTCGATGGGCATCCGTTTTCCCGAAGCGCCCAATGAGCGAGATGCTTTGGCCGACCACATACACCGTTCAGGAACGTGAACGCATCAGGAATTTCGTACGCGACTACATGAAGAAGCACGACCTCATCAACACAAACGATATTGACGAGGTCACTCAGATGAAAGCTGTTCAAGAAATGAACGAAGATGAGGACTTTCCAGTGCCTATGGGCAAGCTACAATCTGTTATTCAAGCCGTCTTTCTGGAACTTCGCGACAATGAGTACAGCAGAATCCGCCGGAGCCACAACAATATTACTGGCTCCACTAATCAGGCCACTAGCTTGAATACATCATCCATCAAACCTTCTTACGTGGTCCATGAGACGGTAGATATTGATGAAGAGGCTAACGATGATGCTGATGACGGAGCTCGTCGCAGCAGTGAAAAGCGCTTTTCACGGCATAGCTTCTCTAAAGACGAGGACGACGAGGACGACTCTGGACCTGTAGCTCCTTCCCGCGGCAACAGGCGTTTTCGAACACGCGACGAAGAGGACGATGAGGACTCGGATGATATGCCTGTTGTGCTCAGCCAAAAACGTCGGCGCCTAGCAGATAGGCCTGCAACAAGCAAGGCTGTGGAGCGTTCCGATGATGATTAATTGATGTCTGGGTGAGTTTAGCAGGATATGTCGAACAAGCGTTCTTGCTCAGCTGAGGCAGGCATGGTAACGGCGAACTGCTGGGTTACCAGCGAAAAGTCCTTTCCGACAACGCGGCGGGATGGATGAACGTTTACGTATCCGAGAGTATAACGTGTTTATAAGCGAGCGGCCACTATAA